>JAUTDX010000392.1:0-141850 GCA_030844895.1 Ambrosia x helenae | reverse complement strand
ATAAAAAGTCCATAGTGTAAAATATATTTATGCTTTTACATTCTATTAGATGTTCGTTTTAAACTCGAAATTGATAATCAGATAATTAGTTGCAGTAGAAGGTGTAGTGCTTCTACTTGTGATTTTTAGACAATCAACTTGTTATCCATTAAACTGGCTAAAATATTATGGAGCGATGTTCCGAGTGAAAAATGCTGATGTGGATTACTTTTTTAGCCAAGTGGTCACTTTTTGTAAGACGGCGTTCCATGTCAACAAAACGTATACTGGCATACACGTTAAAACATCGCCTACATAGCATCTTGTTTTTTTTTTAATATGGAAGTTTAACATACAACAATTTATTATCTATCAACTACAATATATTTTCATAAATTACTTATTTAACATACTAAAATTATATTATCATCATCAACATACTCAAGTTAATCCCATCAATAGCAAAGCTACGGTGGGGTCTGAGGAGGGTAAGATGTAAAAGCCTTACCTCTACTCAGTAAGAATAGAGAGGCTGCTTCCAGTGAGACCCCCAACTCAATAGTAGCTTTGCATCAAGCCTTATTACATAAGGCGCATAACACTAAGCAATAGGGACAAGCCTGATTGGTGCATTTACCCCTTGTCTTTTGGCTATCAACGCCACCACATGATCCGTGATTAACCGTCCACCGTTTTAGCGTTATTTTCATAAAATTAGTAAAATAACGTTAAAATTAGTGCAATTTTACTTTTCCCCAAGGGGCCCACACACAGTGGCGAAGCTTGACCGAAACTTCGGAAGTCACTAGTTTCGGGGGTCGAAACCGTATATACCAAAAAAATTCTATCCGAATACTATATAATCGGAACTTCTCGAGCGAAAAAATCGGGGGGGGGGGGGGGGGGGGGCTCCCTCAAGAGCTGCGCCCCTGCCCACACATGTATACATTGATTTAAAAATTGATCTTGTTTGTTTGACCTATTAGCATTTAGCAAACAGAAATGAGATGATTTTTGTTTTTTTTAAGAAAATAAACTACACAAAGAGGGTAAGTACTTTTAGTTTTCCCTTAAAAATATTTGAGTTTGAATAATAGTATGCTTATGAAAATGATGCATGTCAAGGTTAGTAATGGAACCTGATAAGCTTCATGATTTGATACAATCCGTTTTATGATGTGCTTGTAGTGATATCTAGAGGACTTTCCAATACTTTAAATATCTCCATACTTTTTGGAACAGCGTATGGATCCGATCATCCTGTGAGATCATCGACCGAATAGGTTAATGTCAAAATAGTATGAGCGCAAATAATATTTTAAAAGGATTACATGGGCAGTAAAAGATAGCATTACCTTTTCAAAATCATCATCTTCTGCTACTGTCCCATGGACAACCAAAGAGATATTAAAGGTTGTGATCTGCATTATGTGATTTATTTAGAACACTTTAGATTTGCAATTTTATTATTTTGGGGACAACACTCATCACATGATTGAAGTAAACGATTACTATGGTTTAAAAAAACGGGTGAGGCGTGCGCCTCAAGGCGATTCTGTAAGAAAACGAATCTGAGGCGGCGCCTCAGGGTTTTATTTTGTACGTGCGCCTCATAGAGCTGAGGCGGCAACAAAAACTGCGCCTCAGGTGCGCCTCATGGGTTTTTGATGTTTTGAACTTTTAATTCCGCCTCAAGCTTACGCCTCGGTTTGCCTCGAGGCGTACGCCTCGTGAGGCAAAAGAGAAAACGCCTCGAGGCACGATTCCGTAGTTTTAAACCTTGACGATTACTACTACGTCCCAAAGTAAAATTGCAAGAATCGATTTAGCTTTTCTATAGAAGTCCTCTGATTACTAATATCTTAGAAGATTTTCTTTTTTACTTTGACCCATGAGAACCTGTTAGGAAAAAACTCACGCCCCCAGCCCCCACCAATACCCTAACAACCAGCGGGCAGGTAAAGCGCAAGCTTACGCTTGGCAGGTGGCCTTCATGGTTAAGGCACGAAACCAGTGGAAGGTGGATTCGAACTTGAGACCTCTGCTATAGAGGAATCAGACGCTTACCACCACCCAAGATTAACATCTAGTAAGATTGCTAATGAACAAATAGGTAAATGCAAATAGAGTCGATTTAACATTTTAACATAAAAATGTTAATAACGAGATTAGACGGTACAGTTGCAGTAAAATTTAGGAAAAGTGTTAGGGAGTTAAAACTTAAAAGCAAGTAAACTTTTGAATTATCATCATGTATGTAACTCACCATATCTTTTGAAATCTCCCATGGAGCACCAATAATAACTTCATCAACATACCGACATGCCAAAACGCTTAAGCTTCGTTCATGGAGATTCATGATTGGGCGGTGTGCTCCTCTATTGGCACTGAATGAATGAATAAATAAACAACAAAACAATATATGAAGAAAAAGAGCATTAATAAGTTATGAAACAATTTATGTAAGCCAAATATCATGCAAATGAAAACCAACTTAGAAGTTAAATGGATTGTCATTTTGGACTTTGATATACGTTTATGCAATCCGACAGAGCATTTTGTTTACTATCTCACGAATCTTCTTTATTAAGAGGCGCAATGATATAGTGAACCCACCTAAAAGTTAAAACTTTATAAACCGAGATTTTCAATAGGCTTAGGATCCTGTGAGGAGCTAAAATCAATGCGTAGCATGAGAAAACTTTGATTTACTGAATTTGTAACATTGATTCACATTTTTGTATTTCAATCGGATCAGAATCAACTAAAAAGGATATTAGGATATTCGACTATAAAATTGAAAGTCAAAGTTACAAATTTAGTGAATCAAAGTCTCCAGTCTCCACACACCTCACAAATATTTAGCTTCTCATTTGATGATTTCGATCCACATACTATATACATATGTGTGTATGTGTGTGTGTGTGTGTGTATATATATATATATATAGAGAGAGAGGTCATACGTCACAGTTTGATCTGTGTGAATCCCAACAAGTAAAAAGTCTCCAAGCCCGCGAGCAAGTCTTAAAATCTGTGAAAACACAAGACGTTTAATTTAAGCGTTGAAACACTAAATTAGGTGAGATAATATGAGCTGAAGGTATGAGCCTACCTCCACATGTCCAGCATGGAACAGATCAAATGCACCATCTATATAAACTATCCGAGCATCAGGTCCAGCTGCCTACAAAAACAGCAGTGTAACCAATAAACCTGAGTCATTTTATGTATTTACATATACGATATCCGTTGAAAATAAAGGCTAGTGTTATGCAAAGCTAACAAAAGTATCAACTTACATACTCCCACCATCCCTGTTAAATATCCCCATAATTACTGAATAAATGTCGATGCAGTTCGCATAATATAATTCCATAAATGCTCTTAAATTGTCATGAAGAGGGCATAAATAACCTACAAGCATCCATTTGAAAGGAAAAATGTACGTATCGACCGACAAAGAATGCAACTTTCTTTCTATAAATATGAGGGCATATACTGAAACTACTTTATAAATATGTCCTGACTACTTAGCTCAACTGGTTGATGGACATCGCAATGAAGAGCTTGAACGGATTTCACCCGGGTTCGACTCCAAACGGGGGCGAAGGTTTTCCCATTCCAAGGTTTCCTGCGCATCTGGGGCGGTCGGGCAGGCGGGTTCGGGTCAAGGGGAATTGGCCTAAGTTCCCGGGGCTCGGAGATCGTTTCGTTGGCCGTTCACAAAAAAAAAAAAAAAAAAAAAAAAAAAAAAAAAAAAAAAACGCAGCCTGGTTTTCTTCACATCAAACTGTTGCCTTTTAATAATCGTATTATTGTTTTTTTTTTCAGATCTTCAGAAGATATTTTCTTCATTAGGTATTCTTGTCCAGATTTGGTATAACCAAAACCGGATAGACACCCGTGTGGCCTATAAAGTAATTTCAATAAACGGCGTCCTCTACATACATTATTCCGAAAAAGAAATTATAAGCACCTGCCCATTAGAAAACTGAACAATCTGCGAGATGTAGGAAGAAAATGAGAAACACGGGTCCCACTGCCAGAGACACCGTCATCATGTTTTTGGTTATGACCGTGACTAAATTGTCTCTGCAAGGAAGCATGACTAGGGCTCTCACTACTAGTCCTCTCTCTTACGCAAAGAAGCATCCGCCCTGCATTTATCACATTCCCAAACATTTAAAAGTTACAAAATTTAGTGGAACGCATATCCATGACGCGATGAAGATGAGAAAATGGAAGGAAAAGAAGCATAATGCATAGTTGCATACCAACAATATCTGTGCTTGACACTCCTTCCGTTCGCTTTATTTGTTTATAGCGACCAGCTTTCTTCGCAAGGGCATATGCATCGGTTCCATCGGGAAGAATGCATGGATCATCTCCATGAATGATATAATCTATATTGTATTCATCAAACAGTTTCCTCATAAATTCTTCAGTTATAGCGTAAGGTGCATCGGGAATGACTTCATCAACCCACTTCACAGCACTTACCATAAGCATCCTAGATTAAAAACAATGAGATGAAGACCGTATTCTTAATCTATTTGATAAAAAATTTGATGATTATCTTATTATGCATTAATGTTCGTTCGTAAATTCCTTTATTGCTATTTTTTTGGAGAACTAAGAGTTGACAATGGCATTCAAATAGCCAAGGTTGCAAAAGTCGCTAGGCGCTAGGCGGGCGGTGAGGTCCAGCCTAGGACTAGTCGGGACTAGGGGAATAGGCGAAAATTAGGCGGAATTAGGCGTTTTGTATTTTTATACGTATTTTATATATACACACACAAATTTAGGTGTTTTTTGAAAATATGTTAAGATATATACACATATACTTAGAAATACTTAGATATATACACATAATACTTAGAAATACTTAGATATATACACATAATACTAAAAAATACTTAGAAATTTACTTAAAAAAATAAAAAAAAAATAAAATAAAAAAAATCACCGCCTAGGTCCGCCTAATGGCCAAAACGCCTAGATTTCCGACTAGGGCCTAATTCTGATTTTTACCTCCGCCTAGCGCCTAGGCGGCCGCCTAGGCCGATTTTTGCAACATTGCAAATAGCATTAATGGAAACACACAACTGAATATAATTTAAGAACCCATAAGTTGAAGGACTAAAACCTTAATGCATAATAGTAGCTACAGCCTACAAGCCAACAAGAATATACCAACAGCTTCAATACAAGGTACAAATCACAGTTGGTAGACGAGTGGGTAAGGCTGCAAACGAACCGAACAAACACAAACAAGGCCTTGTTCGTGTTCGTTTGTTAAGGAAAATATGTGTTCGCGAACGGTTCATGAACACTTACCGAACGAGATTTTCTGTTCGTGTTCGTTTGTTAAGAAAACACTCATGTTCGTGTTCGTTTGTTAATTTTGTTCATGAACGCACACGAACACAAACATACATTAATGAACACAAACAAATGTTCATGAACACAAATGAACACAAAAAAGTATTCATGAACGAAAACAAACACAAGCGGACATATATTAACTTTCTTATAAAAGTGAATTCACTTACATATATTTATCTCATATAAATTGTTTATTTACTTATTTGGGTAAAATAAATAAAAATAAAAGAATATCAAGACAAATTATAAAAAATTAAAAACCTTATTAAACTAGAGAACACAAACGAACACGTTATCGAACGTTCACAAACATAAACGAACACGTTATCGAACGTTCACAAACATAAACGAACGAATGTGGCCTCTGTTCATGTTCGTTCATTTAACTAAACAAACGAATTTTTTTGTCAACAAATGAACGAACACAAACAAACTTCCCGCCGAACGGTTCATGAACTGTTCGCTGAAAGTTCAGTTCGTTTGCAGCCGTACGAGTGGGCATGGCAAAACCAAAAGGGAAAGAAACCTAACAAACACAAAACTAAATGATGCAGGAGCATCTAGTATTTATTTAAAATTTGAATTTCCTATTTTATCTTATTTTGTTTCCTATTAGAACTATGACTCTCATCTATAAATAGAGACTTAGGGTTTTATTGTTAGTTAGTTTTTGATTGAATTTGAATTAAAGAACATTGTTCTTGGAACCATTGGTTCGTTTATCGTCTTTGACTAACTATTTGTTCTTGAGCCATTTGATGCGCTTCCGAAACTGCATCACTAAATACATATTAGGAAAATAAATAAAAGCAAGGATTGCCGATCAATGTACAACTGATGATCTTATGCAATCTGGCTACTTAACCCCTCCCTGGCTCCCTCATTCCTCATAATATTCCTAGTAAGTTGAAAAAAGAAACCAAATTTGATTTATTGTACACATTTTATCAAGAAACAGCCCATCACTATTGATCCATATGACTGTGAGTACTATCCCATTCCTATGTCTAACACAATAAAGAAATAGAAATAGAAATTGAATGATACGACTCAATGTACTCTCTAAGAGGCCATAGATCCTAATACTGCCGCAGTGCCTGAACTAAAAAATGTTTATGCCGAATTCTAGTTCAGCACATTCTCTATCTGTGATCGTCAAAATTACATATAGAGCAACATGATTAGCTCAAGGGGTTGCAATATAAGTGGAACTATCTATTTTCATATTATGTTTTATGTTGTTGCGTAATGCGGAGGCCACTTAAATTGAGTCGCATCCATCCTTGTTGTCTGGTATTTGATATTTCTTACATTTCTAAACTAAGCAACATACCACGTTGGTTCAAGAATCACTAGAGAATAAAATTCACAATTAGTGTAACGATCCGACAAAAGAATGAAAAGACAACGAGCACCAGAAACAACTTATAGGTCCACTAAAGTACTATACAACGTTTGGCTACTATGATTTTGCACTCCAAGAAAACAAAGATGTAAAGCATGTTGGAGAAAATGCATTCAGATAAGAAAAGCAAGAAAAAAAATTACTTTAGGTGTTGTTTGGTAGCCTCTTAATGATTCCATTGAGAGGCTACCTCTGAATCGGTCGGAAGTAGAGTGTGTTTGGTTCACTTGAAAGACACCTCTTAATGGAATAATGGTTCATGAAGCCTCTTAATGGCTCAGCACAATGCCGCCAAACATCCTCTAGTTTTCCATTTTCATCATTGCCACTAAGGTTAAAACAATGAGATGACATACTTACATACTAAATAGGGCTTCAAACATGATACCTAATCTAGAACTAAAAAATGTTTATATCAATCTCCATTCTCCAACTATCAATCTATAACTAATTAACTTTTTTTTTTTGAACGACAAGGAACGACATGCCAACCACCGTGACACCGGGCGTTGTGGCCAAGGTCGACTACTCGACCACCGACAGCCCCTTGGCTCTCCCAGATGCGCGGAAACCCGACCCCCACCCGCCCGAAGGCACAACAATGGAATAATCGGTAAAACCTCGCCTCCTATCCGAGTCGAACCAGCGCCACCCGTATTCGACTATTCGCTCTTCACCTGGATCCCGCAAAAAATAACGAGAATAGTGGGAATCGAACCTGGGTCACAACGTCACAACACAAGGACACCAAGTCTTTCCCCAACCACTCTACCACTACCTTATTTGCTATAACTAATTAACTAAACAATGTTAACTTAATACCTAATCCAGAACTATGAACGTAGTTTTTAAAAGACTTATATTTCGCTATTCAAAAAAGGGTTAGCTATCGAGCCCGGTAAAAGCTCGAACGAGCCGAGCCTTGTCAAGCCCAAGCTCGAGCCCGAGTTCGAGCCTGAAATATGACTCATTTAGTTATCGAGCCCGAGCTCGAGCCTTATATACAAAGCTCGTTTAGGCTCGCGAGCCTAAACGAACCCAAACAAATGTTTTATTATTTTTTTTATATATGCAATTTTGCCTTTGAACATGTTCAATTTTAATTAATAATATTGTTGAGCGCGCTCGAGCCAAGCTTTTGCTCTTTTAAGCTATTAAAGCGAGCTCGAGCTCTTAGGTTTTACTTTCGATCCGAGCTCGAGCTTAAATAGTAGACTCGAACTGTGCCGAGCTCGAGCCTCAAAAAAGCATGACGAGCCGAGCTCGAGCCTAGTCAGGCTGAGGCAAGGCTCGTTTACACCCCTAAGCGCAACTTGTTGCCTGTTTGCCTTCAGTTTCCATGTAATTTCCCTATCTATGTATTACTTAAAATAATGAATCAAATTAAACAGAAAAAAAACACTAAAAACAAACAAACAAACCTTTCATGAAGAGGAGTAACAGGAGGTCCTTTATTAGCAATAATCTCAGCATCACTAACAACACCAACAATCAATTGGTCACCTAACGCACGTGCTTGACGGAGAGCGTTACAGTGACCGTAATGCATCATGTCAAAACATCCATCCATGTATACACGTATAGGTTTCTTCTTCTTCTTTTTTTTATTTTTTATATTAATAATAATGTTCAACGGTGAGTATTCTGGACAAACAGCGGTTAATGCAATGACAGAAAGACCGGCAACCAGACCTCCGATTAACCATGTTGTTAGAAACCGCTTATTAGAGGCTTCTAGACCACCTGCTGCATCTGAAACCATGTTGTTGTTGTTGTCTAACAAATTTGTGTGATGTGTTCTGTTTGGTTTGTTTTGTTATTAGTTTTTTTTCCCCTTTAATTGTTCTGTCTTTTTTTTTTTTTTTTTTCCTAGTGCAATGTTTCAGCGGTAAATTAATGTGTTGCAAAACGATCACTGCCCAGGATGGAATCCCATAGCACCACATGGGTTTTTCCTTTCAAACCCAAGCAGTTATTTTTTCGGTGGAGCGTGAGATTCGAACCTGAGACCAAACCCGGGCAGGAACCCTCCAAGGAGGTTAACCTTCCCAGCTCAAACCAGCTGAGTTGGAGATCATTGGCATTTGTTCCGTCTAAATGGCTTTTTTATTTTTTAGTTTGTGGTTTGGCTTTTCTTTTTTTCCTTTTAATATTCTCTCATCTTGTCATTCCTTTATGGTGGAGTGACACCCTCCTTGCTTTCCTTATTAAAGGTGGGGAGTTCGAGTCCTGCCGGCACCAAAATGTTGCTGGTGGGTCATGTTTTACCGTAGTGGGTCTTCGGTCGGTGCCTCGATGGGTTTTCCCCGGGAACCGGTGTGAAATTATTGGTGGACCTGGATTACTCTTGAAGTACTCATTTGTTCAGTGGGTACTTCGTGAGTGATCAGGATTGATTTGTGTTGGCTATTCAAAAAAATATTCTCTCATCTTCCTTTTGAATATGCCCAAAATGGTTTTTGTTCCATACAATTTCTTTTATGAAAAATATTAAAAACAAAAATATTATCGAAGTTTTGCGAAAAGGATTGTTTTGAGGATATTCTTTTGCGCCAATTGTTAATGTAATATTTGTCTGCCATGATCTGATTGTGACTTTAAATTTGTGTAAAGAATATTTGTTAGTCTTGTCACAGAACGTTGTGCTCATGATTAAGTTATAAAACGAGATTAAAAGGTGTGTATTTACAACAAGTAATTATTGATATGAGAGTAGGTAAAAACATATTATTGTTGATTGTTCACAATAGGTTTACAAATATCTTTCATATGAGTTGTCAAAATAAAGGGACGGTCTTTTGTAATATTTAATTGTCTTTTGCCGATGACCACATTAGCCCATAGGGGCGCCAAACACCACTCTGAAAGAGCATTAACTCGTTAAGGCTTCGGAGCATTAATTAGGGCTTGCTCGTGAGAGTGGTGACTTGCGTGAGGGCTTGGGCTGGGCATGGATATGTGTGTGGATAACTGAGTCGGGCTAAGCTCAAAAATATTGGTTCCTTCTTTGAGCTTGAGTAGTTTAAACTGTCAACTAGAGTCAAGTTTAAACTTTGAGTGTTAGATTGGTATATTTTAACATTTTCACTTTACTCGACTTAATTACGTTCCTTACTCATCTTGTCCAAAATTTTAAAAAAGTAAGTTATACCTTGCAGGAGAGACATCCTAAATGCCGATGGCCTCTTGCCCTAGTGGCACCAATCCTAGCAAAGTGGTGCACGGGTTCAAGTCTTACAAACTGGGCAATGATGGATTTTACAATTAGATTTTAAGGAGAATAATGTGTTCGCGGTTCAAGAAAAAGAAATATAATCTTAAACTTAAGAGTAGGTCCTAACTGGTTTGGTTAGCACTTAGAAACAAACCTAGCTATAGACCTAGATAAGCTTAATGTAGGCCAAACAAACCTACCTATGGCCTAGTAGATGGCACCAAACTTTGCACCATCTATGTATCTTTGCATCAAGCAGGGAATGGTTGAGAGTGTCTGTGTTCATTATAATTTATTTCTAGCTTGGAATTAAGTTTATATCAAACTGTTTGTAAAAAAAACAAAAAAAGTATTTTTTTACTTTCACAAATAATCAGATAATTAATTCTAACCCCTTAAAAACAACATATTGTTGTCTCACAACGTAAAAAAAAAAAAAAAAAAACTAGAAGGCATAACCTTCAAGGGGATGGCGTGACGCTAGCTTCCAGTAATTTTATATTTTAAAACAAGTTTAAGTTTTCCTGCAACTCGTTCTCAATGTCTATAAAAATAGCTAAAAGGTACTCCTTAGATAATTAAATTATTTGATATCCTTGATCATTATACTATCCCTAATACCATGAATATAAACAACCCTAACCAAATAAATATATTATAATAATCGTGAAAAAAACAAATTAAAATACAAATAAAAACGAGTTCACGGTAATCACATTTCTATCTAACTTTAAAACCAAACAAGAAAACAACTAGAAAGCAGTTGTTCACATTGCCATCAACAGTAACTGTAATCTCCTCTTCATCTGGACCAATTTTTAGTCCAAATAACTAGAAATACACGCAGATCGCCAGATCAGCATTTGCAGATCCTCATTTTCTGGAAATCTGATTGTTATATTGTTTTCTATTTTCTTTTAATTAAAGAATTTGCATGAAATGATCAACCGCGATCATGGGTTGACATTGCAATCAGTCAAGAAACGGTTTTCAGCGTTTAAATATTTTCTCCAGTGAGCCTTATAATTTGGTATACCGAGTTCAAGCCAGGGTTTCATGTTGCCATTAAAATGCAATACCGCTGCTTTGTTGATAGCTTCGTTAGTAACACCGTAATTATGACCCAGTCCAGATAATACCCATTTTTCATCAAGAGGCATAAGTAAACCTTGAAAAGTCAACATGGTTGCTCCGAGCGTTGTTGTTTCAGTCAAATGCTGTTCACAGAAAAAGGCAATGGTCAAAACGTCTCCTTGGTACATAATATTTGTTGACGTGGCAATTTTGACCCGAGCAGTTTTGAATGGGTTAACTTATCTCCGATGGTGTACCCATAAAAAAGTAGTTTAAAAGAAAACGGGTCAGATGTTTCGAGCGTGTTGAAACGCACCTATTGTGAATCATAGCGCATAAAACCTCCTTTATCCTTTTATTCAAAAAGATATTATCGAACAATATAACCTTTTCTTCATATTCAACACACTAATTTTACTCATAATATGTTTCTGGTCAAACCATATTGACCTGGCCCGTTCGAATTTTACTAAAAATTACTATTTTTGACCTTTTAGTCTGTTACCCAAACCCAACCGAGCCCACCTAACCGTCCATTTTCGTCCAATTAAAAATTACTTGTTTTGACCAGCTACCCAACAAAAGTGGGGTCACACTGGATACTTTTTGTATGAGTCAAAACCGCTAAATCAAAACACTTTCTGTTGAAAATAATAGTAATTATTTTAAATAAGAGTTTATGTCATATATCACATTTCATATTTAGATTGTTTTTGTTTGTCCCTGTAGAGATAAATCATAACCCAAATCAACCCATTTAGAAGTTTATTGGTCAAAACTTTCAACTCTGATTGCAAAAAATCTAAATGAAGAAATAGATAAAAAGATAACTCACCTGTTGCACCAAACTTTGATACATTCTAGTAACACCATGCTCCCTCCACCGAACCAAATCAATAATATTTAACCCAGACATCCATGTACAAGAATTGCCATCATAATTTTCTTTCCCCAAATAATTTTTAATTGCACCGAATTTCACAGCACAAAAACGCACTGCACCAATGACTTTTTCATTCATGTCGAGATTCCACAAGGCTGACAAATCGCGCTGGACAACAATATCGTCATCAAGAACGACGATTTTCTTCAAACTTGGAAATATTTTTGGTAGGGCATAATGCCAATGAGAAAACACGGACATGTATTCAGTTCTACTTTCAGAAGGAGATAGGAAAGAGACACGTAATTCTTGGCGCATTGGCAGATGAGAAGTCGTTTGACCTTTTAGAAAGTCAAGATCTTCAATGTTCAAAACTTGAACTGTTGCATCCTTGTAAGTATTAGTAAAGAACCACATTTTCATGGAGAAGAAGCTTTGCTTATCTGTTAACACATGAAACACCTGCTTCCTACTGGCCTGAAAATAATGCTGATGAGTCTCTAATATAGAAAGACAAGATAAGTGGTAGAATTGGCGGTTTGGGTAGCGTTTATCTCTAATGGGTAAACAACTATACAGGCACATAAATAGTCGCCCACTGCGTCCTTTTACCATGTAAAACCTCCACAATCATTTTATTTAAAAAAATAGATTATTGGTGAAATAATATATTTTTGGATTAATTTCAACTATATCATTCGAAAAGTTCAAAATTTTATATTTTGGAATATGTAACTTACCCTTTAGTTCTTTACACACTAAAAAATATAAAATGTACTTATTTTATAGTTGATAAAATAAAAACAGTTCGCTCTGGATAAATGAATAGGAAAACAATGTTGATACTATGAATCGTGTCAGTGCATAATGCTCTCTTCTTTATTCAGTGAAACAAGCTGTTATAAGTAATCGACTTATGAAGCTTACTACGAAATAGGTAAACATAACTATTTTAGAATGTATGTGACACAGACACATACATAAAATATTGAACTTTTAGAAGGATATTTATGAAATTGCACCTTTAGCTTTTGTAATCACATTTGACATGCTAATTATTAGCAAAATAAGGGTTTATTATTTTGTGTAAAAAAAGGTCAACCCATTTTGACCGGTACAATAATCTACCTATTTGGATCTGTTACCCAACCTACCCACCCAATCAGCCAATTTTGCCACCTCTAATAAGCAAATTATAAAAAAGTAACGAGAACATACTTTTGCATGCATAACAGTCGAATTAATTACTACTGATGACGCAAGCACGTTGTTGGAAAACATAACATAGTGATGCAGGTCCGGGTTCAACAAACTCTCTGACACATCAGCATCAACTGGTGAAGTTTTGAAATACTCAACAGTTAGTCTCATTGACAGACAATGGTGACTTTTTGGTGTTGTTTGGACTGCTAATTGGTAAAGAAAAGCACTCTGTTTCATATGAAAGTTGGCTTCGTCTTCCGTTAAATCAACTAATTGTCTTAATTTTTTGTCAACATTATTACAGTCAACAATGGCTGATTTTGCTTTGGTAATTGTAGTTTCCATTTTCTTTATCTGCTTTTCAACCCTGACAATGCCCACAGTATCTATTTTTAGTGTCTATGGGAGTTAAGAATGCAGCAACACAATATTAATGGAAGGGATGAAAAGGGAAAATAGAACAAATTGCAGGAGAGTAGGAGACATGAACAAGCTTTACATTTTTTCTTGAATTTAGCAAACTTCAAATTAGGTGCAACATAGAAACCAAATTGCATTTTATTTTTGTTACAATGAATGACCTATTAAACCAATAGCATGTTATTTTTGGCCGAGTTTTCAAAACGGCTGACATGTCACATGTCATCTTATTTGTCATTTTAGTTTATAGGTGTATTTCACATGGAATCTAATGTGACATCTAATAACCATTGGTGCTATGAATTTTAAGAAATATTTTTTCTTACTTGTATATATATATATAAATTTTGGGATAATGTATGAAACCACCCTGAAAATTCCATGTATAGATACTACTTAATAAGCCACCCAAGTATGTACCCAGTGTCATTTTTACCGAATCACGCTGAAAACATGCCTAATGATGAAAATGCGCTTACAACTTTGAACTAGATTTGGTATAAACGAAACCGGATGCATACTTGGGGGTGACCTATAAAGTAGTTTAAATCTATGATAATCTTAAAAAAAAGGTTGAATATTTGGATGCCCTCAACTCCACATATTATATCCCTAATTTCTTTTTACATGTGGCATCTAACATGGCCACTAGAACGGCTTCAATCGGTGCACACAAGCAATTTTCAAGTAAAGCTGGTGAAATAAGGTTGATAAAATCAGAAATAAAAAAATAAAGTTTTGCTCTATTCAGTGCAGTTTCCTTATAATGAAAGGAATAAATATAAATATAAATATTATTAAAAACTTACTGTGGTGGAAGATCTGTATCTGAAGTACTTTCACTTAGCATGCGTTCATATTCTTGAATATTTTGCTTCATTTCTTGTGAAAAATGGTCAAGTTTTGGAAGCTTAGCAATACTAGGATAATAAGCTCGAGCCACATAAAGCTGGTCTTTCATTTGTCTCACTATTAAATCTTTCATTTTTTCTTTATGTTGCTGACGCCATAAGCAATAGCTCCCAAATTTTAATTCACACATTTTTTCACTCTCACCAAAAACTTGAACTGTTTTAGTGCCTTTAGCTGATGAGCCAACTCCAACATTCTAGATGATAGGATTAATTAAAACATGTACAACTAGTATATATTCAAATAGCACTATAATACCATATATATCCTTCTAAAAGTTCATAATTTCATATGAATCCTTCTAAATTTCATAACCTCATACTTACCCTTTAATTACGCTAAAAATATTAAATTTACCCAGTCAGCAGTAAATAAAATAAAACTATTTACTTATAGTTATAACTTATAACAGCCTGCTTCACTAAATAAAATAATAAAATAAGGATAAAATTATTTGTTGAGATGATTCAGAGTAATAACGTTATTGTTAAAAGATCAGGTACATTGTTTGTCCAGTTTGATTACTTTGATATGTGTCATTTCTTTACACACTTTATTTTTTATGTGTTATATGGCTGGAGTACGTTTGGATTGCTACTGGATTATTGGGCAGCTATAGGATCAGGAATTGGGCTTAGGAGCTGATGGGCTTGTAGCAGCTGATGGGCTTGTAGCAGCTGATCCAGTTTAATGTGTCAAGAGTCCAAGTTAAAGAGTCCAAGTTAAAAGCTTCTGGAAGGCTGTGTTTCTCGAGATTTATTACTGATCGTTGGATCATGATCCGTGTCATAATATGCCATCCAACGATCCAGAGTTCTCCAAAGTGTGCTTCTTCAGACGAAGCTTCTATGGCTTCTATAAAAGACCTTCGTTATTATACTTTACCTTTTTTAACCAGTCTTGAGTCTTTACTTTCTCTTTCATCTAGATCAGTCTCTAGGTTTTTCAATCTCTTGTATCCAGATACGTCTTGTATCTGATATAGTTAAGGGTTTGTTCTTAGTTAGATCATTAGATTGATAAAGAGATAGTTTGTAAAGTTGTTTGTATAGATCTGTTGGTGTTCTTCAGATCTTAGTTGTTGGTTCTGGTTCATACTTTGTTTTTAGGGTTAATCTTTGATCAATAAAGTCTTTAAGTTTTTGTTCTTAAGTCATTCCATGTTTTATAACATGGTATCAGAGCCTTAGGTTAGCTCTTGGATCTGATTCTTGGAGTCCCTGTGGTCTCTTCCGCTGCACTGGTGATTGGATCTGGGAATACTTGAGTTCTTGAAGGCTGATTGTTGGCTGTCAAGGAAACCCTAGCTAGGGTTTGATTGTGACTGGAAAAGAAGACAAATCTTCTTGAAGGCTTTGTATTATCACAGATCTGTAACCCTAAGTGAAGGTTACAATCTGTGGTTCTTGGAAGCTTGCAAATCGGTCAGATCGTTCCTCTCTATTATTCATTGATTGTTACTGTGTCATTCCTGTCTATCTGCTTATTGATTGTGGTTATTGTTGTCTTATCTGTTTCCTGTCATTTTTTTGTTGATTGATTGTGAGTGCTTAGAAGAAATAGGAAAAGGACTCCCGTGTTAAGACCTGTCCTGGCACCATTGAGTGACGAACCAGGAATCTGGATCACTGACACGGCTTCGTCCTGTGTGTGCTTGTGTGTTTTTTTCTGTTCTTGGTTATTTGGTTGTTATAATCTGTGTTTAAGTTTGTGCTGAAATGGTGAATGAACAGGGACCTATCATTGGTCCTCAACCTGATCCCAATAATGGGAATAATGGTGGGCCTCAAGTCACTCTGGTAAGTAAATTGGATGCGAGTGATCCTCTTTACTTGCATCCGAGTGACTCTGCAAACCTAAATATTATAACCATTAAACTAAAGGGTACAGAAAACTACACTGTATGGTCTAATGCACTTCAGTTAGCTCTTCAAGTTAAAAATAAATGGGGTTTCATAGACAATTCGTGTGTTAGATCCACTGATGATGAAGTATTAGGTAGACAGTGGGATAGGTGTAACTCCATAGTACTTACATGGATCTTAAACTCAATCAGTGAAGATCTGTATATGGGGCATGTCTTCTCCAAGCTTGCCTCTGATGTATGGAATGAATTAAAAGAGACCTATGATAAAATCGATGGGTCTGTTGTTTTTGACTTATATCAAAAGATAAACTCATTTAGTCAAAATGGTTCATCTGTGGCAGAATACTATCATAGGCTTAATATAATGTGGAAACAAATGGATCAAATTTTGCAATTACCATCATGTATCTGTAATGCTTCTAAAGAATTTAACAACTTTAGTAACCTAATAAAACTGATGCAGTTTTTAATGGGGTTAGATAGTGTGTACCAAAGTGTGAGGACTAGTTTGTTAATAAAAGAAACTTTACCTACTGTGAAGGAGGCTTTTGCTGTCATTTCTAGAGAGGAATCTCATAGAAATGCCAGCAATTCAGGAAAGAAAGGACAATCCCTTTCTTTATTTGCTAAAACAACTTCTCCTCCTGAGTTTAAAAGAAATAATAAGGTTTCAAATCAAAACTTAAAGTGTACTCAGTGTAATAAAATTGGTCATACTGTTGATAAGTGCTTTGAAGTTATTGGATACCCTGCTTGGTTTAGACCAAGAGGGGGTCAAGGTAAAAAGGTGGTTGCTAATAATAGTGTTTCTGATGGGTCTGATAGTGTTATTAATTCTCTTACACCTGATCAAATAAACAGACTTTTGAGTTTATTAGGTGATAAAAATGAGAGTCAAACAAGCTGCAATGTTGCAGGTAATCTGTTAAGTCCTTTCTGTGCCAATGTGATGGTTAAACCTGTGTTCTGTTTTGTTAGTGAATTCAACAAAAGGGGGTTTATAGGGTGGATAACAGATTCTGGGGCAAATCAACACATGGTCAACACTGATGAAAATTTAACTGATTGTTTTAATGTGTCTGACTTAAATATTAGAGTTAAGCATCCAAATGGAACTGATGCTCTGGTAACTAAGATTGGAAATATTAAACTTGCTGAAAATGTTGTGTTGAAAGATGTTTTTGTTGTTCCAGAATATAATGTTAATCTAATATCTGTTCACAAATTGGCTAGAGATAACAAATTGTTTGTTGGATTTGATGAAAATCATTGTTATATTCAGGACTTAATCACCAAGAAAAACCTGGTGACTGGTAGTCAAGTGGATGGCTTGTACTACTGTGGTAACTCTGTTATGACTGGCAAGGTGTGTTATAACAGTTCTGTGTTGTTCAATTTATGGCATGATAGGTTAGGACATCCATCTAATAATGCCTTAAACATGTTTAAACAAAAATTGAATTTGGGAAACATTAATCTAAATACACCTTGTGAAGTTTGCCAAAAGGCTAAACAACATAGGGATCCTTTTCCCTTGAGTGAACATAAGACTAAGGCCTTAGGTGACTTAATACATGTTGATGTATGGGGTCCATATAGAGTAACTAGTAGGGAAGGATTCAAGTATTTCCTTACAATAGTTGATGACTTCTCTAGGGCTGTATGGGTTTGTATGATGAAGAATAAACAAGAAGTGTTTTCAAACTTACAAGATTTTGTGGCAATTATAGAAACTCAGTTTAAAACAAAGGTCAAAATAATAAGAAGTGACAATGGCAGTGAGTTTGTTAATAATCAGGTAAACAATTTTTTTAAATCTAAAGGTATTCTTCATCAAACATCATGCACCTATACACCCCAACAGAATGGGGTTGTTGAAAGAAAACATAGGCATCTTCTTAATGTTGCTAGGGCTCTTTTATTTCAAAGTAATGTCCCTATAAGGTTTTGGTCAGATTGTGTGTTAACTGCTGCTTATCTTATAAATAGGACACCCTCTTCAGTTCTAGGTGGGAAGACTCCATATGAGGTAGTTTATACTTTTGAACCCTTTCTTGATCAGTTGAGACTATTTGGTTGTTTGTGTTTTTCTACAAATCTTAATGTGTCTGATAAATTAGCAAGTAGAGCAGAGAAATGTGTTTTTATTGGTTACTCTACTGAAAAAAAGGGATACAAGGTTTTTGGATTAGAAACTAAAACTGAATTTTATTCTAGAGATGTAAAATTTTTTGAAAGTGTGTTTCCTTTTAAAGAAAATCAAGTTTATGAGTCTATAAATGATATTTCTCAACCTGATGTAACACACTTAAACTTTTTTGAAAAATATGAACAAACTGAGTCTCAACCTCCCAATGATGATAGAAAGAGAACAAGTGATGTTGATTCAGAGACACACAGGTCTCAGCAATCAGCATCTAAGGATTTAGGGCTTGAAGGCAGGGCTGATCCACAGCAGCCCAGCCCTAAGATCAGTAGGTCTGATAGGGTTGAGTGTGATTTATCTGATGATGATAACATCCATAACCAGTCTGAGGGAGGCATGACTGGTCAGAATATAGGGGAAACTACCTCAAGAAGGTCAGCCAGGGAGTCTGTCTTACCTAGGAACCTGAATGACTATGTTCTAGATAATAAGGTTAAGTATGGTATTAACAGAGTGGTTAATTATGCTCATTTGTCTATTAGTTTCAAGTGTTTTGTGTCAACTCTAAATAAGAGTCATGAGCCAACATCATTCAGTGAAGCTGCTGCTGATCCTAATTGGGTAGCAGCCATGAATGATGAAATTGAGGCTCTACACAGAAATGACACTTGGGATCTAGTAGAACTTCCTAAAGGAAGGAGTCTTGTAGGGTGTAAGTGGATATACAAGATAAAGTATAAGTCCACTGGTGAGATAGAAAGGTATAAGGCTAGACTAGTTGCTAAAGGATTTAGCCAAAAACAGGGGATTGATTTTGAGGAAACATTCTCCCCAGTAGTTAAATTAGTGACAGTCAGATGCATTATCTCCATTGCTGTTCATAACAACTGGGAACTTTACCAGTTGGATGTTAACAATGCATTTTTATATGGAGACTTGAATGAGGATGTATACATGTCTCTCCCTGATGGTTATTTTTCTAAGGAAGAAAACAGAGTCTGCAAGTTAAAAAAATCACTGTATGGGCTAAAACAAGCCCCTAGAATGTGGAATGAGAAATTGGTAAATGTGTTGTTAGACTTAGGGTTTAATCAAAGCAAATGTGATTATTCCTTATTTTTTAAACATTCTGATTCCATTACTGTGTATCTACTTGTGTATGTAGATGATATAGTGATTACTGGTAACTGTTTTGATGAAATAACTAAAGTTAAAGAAAGTTTAAGGTCAAAATTTTTGATAAAAGACTTAGGAGACTTAAAGTACTTTTTAGGTATAGAAGTTATTAGAACAAGTAAAGGAGTGTGTTTGTCACAAAGAAAGTATTGCTTAGAACTCCTTGCTGAGTTTGGGTTAACTGGGTCAAAACCAGTAAATACTCCAATTGATCAAAATCATGCTCTTACTGCTTTGTGTAAACAAAATAATGAAGTACTAACTAATGTCACTGGATATCAAAAGTTAGTAGGAAAATTAATCTATTTGGCTCATACAAGGCCAGATATTGCTTATGCTGTACATTTTCTTAGCCAGTACATGCATAAGCCTTTAAAAGGTCATCTAAAAATAGCACTGAGGTTGTTAAGATACTTAAAGAAATCTCCTGGTAAAGGTGTTTTAATATCGAAAGGGTCTTCATTAGAGTTAGTAGCATTTTCTGATTCTGATTGGGCAAAATGCCTGGAAACTAGGAAGTCGGTTACAGGTTTCTGCATTTTTCTTGGAAACTCTTTAGTTTCTTGGAAAAGCAAGAAACAATCAACCATTTCTAGATCATCAGCTGAGGCTGAATTCAGGGCAATGTGTGCCACTACTTGTGAACTAATGTGGCTTATTAACATGATTGGAGAATTGGGCATCAAAGTTAGTATTCCAGTGTCTTTACATTGTGATAATACAGCTGCTCTATCTATAGCAGCTAACCCAGTTTTCCATGAGAAAACAAAACACTTTGAGTTGGATTTGTATTTTTTGAGAGATCAGATAACCAAAGGGGTGGTTAAAACTGTCAGTGTTGTTTCTAGTGAGCAAACTGCTGATATTATGACTAAGGGGTTATTTCCTAGTCAACATGATGAGTTGTGCAAGAAATTGTTTCTGTTTGACCCATTTCAAGAATCAAACTGAGAGGGGGTGTTAAAAGATCAGGTACATTGTTTGTCCAGTTTGATTACTTTGATATGTGTCATTTCTTTACACACTTTATTTTTTATGTGTTATATGGCTGGAGTACGTTTGGATTGCTACTGGATTATTGGGCAGCTATAGGATCAGGAATTGGGCTTAGGAGCTGATGGGCTTGTAGCAGCTGATGGGCTTGTAGCAGCTGATCCAGTTTAATGTGTCAAGAGTCCAAGTTAAAGAGTCCAAGTTAAAAGCTTCTGGAAGGCTGTGTTTCTCGAGATTTATTACTGATCGTTGGATCATGATCCGTGTCATAATATGCCATCCAACGATCCAGAGTTCTCCAAAGTGTGCTTCTTCAGACGAAGCTTCTATGGCTTCTATAAAAGACCTTCGTTATTATACTTTACCTTTTTTAACCAGTCTTGAGTCTTTACTTTCTCTTTCATCTAGATCAGTCTCTAGGTTTTTCAATCTCTTGTATCCAGATACGTCTTGTATCTGATATAGTTAAGGGTTTGTTCTTAGTTAGATCATTAGATTGATAAAGAGATAGTTTGTAAAGTTGTTTGTATAGATCTGTTGGTGTTCTTCAGATCTTAGTTGTTGGTTCTGGTTCATACTTTGTTTTTAGGGTTAATCTTTGATCAATAAAGTCTTTAAGTTTTTGTTCTTAAGTCATTCCATGTTTTATAACAGTTATTATAATCTGAATTCAGTGAAACAGACTGAGACTGACATAAGTAACGGATTTCATTTTATTTGTTATGAAATGAGCAAGTATAATATTTTCGGTGTATTGAGGGTAAATATCATATTATGAATTTGGAAGGGTATATATGAAGTTAATCCCCTTGAAAAAAGGTAAAAAAAAAATATACATACATCTGTTTTTGGAGGTGGCTTTGATACTTGTGTAGGAACAGTAAAACCTGCAGTTATTTCAAAAAGATGCATAAACAGTTTTGTCTATGATGGCTGAAAGTTGATGAAAAAACAAACGTGTTTGAAAGTGCAAAATGGAAACATTATAGGAAACAATGATCTACCAGTGGTTCTATTCTCAGTTTCCTTGATAAACTTCCTTCCAAAATCCTATATAAAAAAAACATGACCATGAGATAAACAGCTTCATCTTAAGATTCCTTCTTCGGAACTATAGCATATATTGTCTGCATAAAAAACCTTCTACAGCTTACAAATAAATCACATGGGAATCTAAAGTCCTGAGGTCAAAAACTGTTTATTTACTCGAGTCAGGACCTAAGGGTTTTTACTGCATTGCCATATAGTTTAGAAACAATTCCTGAAAGAGCGTGAGAATCGGCAAGTAGCATGCAAGACGTTCCAAAACGTATGCATTATTAAATAGTTTAGAAGCCAATCATGGGAAGGACTGTATGTAAGTAGCAAAAGAATATAATTATTTAAAAGTTTGAGAGTGGAGTTATGCCACATATTCATTTAGTTTAGAAACTTGTCTTGAAAAGGAGAAGCACAAATATAACATCAAACAAATACAATTATTTAAATAGTTAAAAGTTTAGAAGTCCCAATATGTCAAACATACAACTATTAAACTATACATACAACTATACAAGTAGAGAGAAGATTGAGAATTTTCATACTGAAGAGAGAATGATGTCACTTTTTGCATTCACATTTTCCAGAATATCAAGTGGTAACAAAGAAAAAAATCCCTCCCTAAGTAGTTATCTGAAGAATCAAGGAACTTCTCATGTACACCTTTTTTACGACTCGTCGTTTCTATGGCATCGTCCCTAATGTAAGTATGTCAAGGAGCTACCAATAGCCGGTCTAACTGACAGAGACTTAAAACATTATTCCCCTTATACCTAAGTATTATATCAAGTACAATACAAAATATATAAGGTTATTGTAAATTTCAATATTGAAATAATATAAATATGGATGTTAGTGAACATAGCTTCTATGATATATTTCAGCTGTGAAATGGAAAGGTAGTGTTCAGGACTCAGGGAACTGTTAGTGCTTAAGCTAGCAAAGTATAACCGAGCAAAAGATACAGGGTAGAATAGCATTTTATTAATGACAAAGAATAGAAGATTTTTTCAATTGTCAAACATGTCAAAAGTAATCAACTAGATGCAGATGTTTACATAAAATCATCTGCGTAATGTAGAACAACAGGATAATTGGGTTTTAATATGCATGACCTGGATGTATAATGATAGCTTGGAGATGTTAGGTAATAAAATCTACCACTGATTTACTGTTTGGCGAATTTACACTATTTGCTAGTTACTGACATAATCTCTAGTGTTAAATTCACTGCTATTGTCCTTGATTTATCACTTCATATGGAGAGCCAGAAACCCAGTTCTAGATAGGATACACGCAAACAAACACAAGGCAAACTTAACTTTTAACTTAGTAAAAATAGCTAAGTAGCCCTAGTTATATAAAAGGTATCTTTGGTCTTCCCTTAGACAATTTAACCAACAATCACCTTGGTAAAATATCTTAAATAACCATACTTAGATATAAACATGAAAGTCCTTGAGCAAATAACTTGGCACATCTAAATTCCTTGAATTATTTAGCATTGCTTATTATTAGCAACTAGCAATATAAAGCATAGTCAGATTTTAACATACCCCATTGGTCTATTACCAACAGACTAATACTAATAGTACAAAAGTTGAGTCTTAACCATCAAAGCAGTATGCAATGAACCTTTGGAAGAGTTGGCCCGATATTCCTCAAAAGTTCACTTACACGTGTTGATGGCCCTCCCTGAAAAACAAACAATGTCAATGCATGAAACAATCACATATTCAACAAATCTCATAACAAGCATGATTCATGGTGAGTGATTCTTTGTTCGCCTGTAGGCTTTCATTTTTCGTTTTGTGGATGGTTAATCATCAAGCATAAGATAATTAAACTCATTTCCGTAGAATTTAATGTTAACAAATGTGAGATAGAATAAGGCCTTACTTTAATCAACGGCGAATCTAACCTTGCATCCTTTCTTGAGGAAGCAGAGCTCTTTTTCTCATTAACATACCCTGCGAAGAACATATCCAAACGCGTCGTAAGTTCATATCAGATTTACAAGTAAGATCAATACATCGGCTATCGCGTTCACATTGAAACACTTCACAATTTCAGATCTAGATTCTGAAACTTGCCTTCATACTAAACTTATATACTCCTCTAAATCTGACTAAACCTAATCAAACGCAAAAAGAATAACAAAAACAGTTCAGATCTAAGTAGCAACTTATAAATACACAAAAGCATAGTCTACACTATAAATTATAATAATACAGCCAGATGTATATCTAAACAAAGTATATAAGATGCAAATTAGATTAATCACAACACTCAATCCAAGTCACTAGCACTATTACTAATCACTAATCAGATTCAATTAGATACATAACCAGGTCTAATGAATAATATAACAAATCTAGGGCAAATTAAGAACATATATGCTACTCTAAATCTGACTAAACCTAATCAAATGCAAAAAGAATAACAAAAACAGTTCAGATCTAAGTAGCAACTTACAAACATACAGAAGCACAGTCTACACTCTATAAATAATAATGATAATAATACATCAACACTGATAATTAAAACAAGATATAGATCTAAACAAAGTATATAAGATGCAAATTAGATTAATCACAACACTATTACTAATCACTAATCAGATTCAATTAAATACATAACCAGATCTAATGAATAATATAACAAATCTAGGGCAAATTAAGAACATATATGTATGTATAATATTAATATATATATATATATACCTGTGGAGTAGAATCCGTTATGGAGACCTAATAAGAAAGCAAGAGGAACGAGCATAGATAGCAAAACAAGGCCTAAGACAGCGATTACAAGCCAACTCCATCGTTTTTTAACAGGCATAGTGTGGTAAGATGTAATTGAACCACTCTTCATACTTGAATGTTAATGTTATATGTTCAATGTTGAATGTTATTGTTCATCTCCCTACTAAGTAATTAGTACCGTCACATCTACTCTTCTTCACTCTATTTATTGTAGTTGTTAAGTGATGATGATGGTGTTGAGAAAGATGTTGTTGCATAAGTTGGCCTTCAACTTTGGTTAATTGTACATATACAGCCCCTTTGTTTTTTTATAAGCGTCAATATATTTCGTTTGTTTTCTAAACCTTTTTTTAATCACGTGTCTGGTTGGTGAATAGTGATCAAGTTGTAACCGTGTTAGTCGGATTAGTGTGTTGTAAAATATTGTAAAGCAGATCATGAACGGGTTGTAAGTAGTTCAATACAACATGTTTAATAAACAGGTTGTCGAGTCCGTATGTTTATTTAAACGTGTTTGTGGGTCAACTTGTTTAATTAAAGGGCATGCTGATTTGTTTGATTAAATGAGATAAAAGCAAAACCAAACATGTCATGTTTAATCTAACATGTTGGACAGACCATTACATGTTTATTGAACGAGATTGATATGACAACTCAAAACCTGATTATTTAAACTAAATCCGGTATACTTTTAAATCAAGGCTTATTATATATTTATTTCACTAATTTTAAAACTTTCTTGTCAAAAAACATATTAAAATAACTCGTAAGTTTCGTTTATAAGGTCTCTAAATATGTTAATTGAATCAGTGGCGAATCCAGAAATTATTTCCAGGGGTTCATTTCGTAGATTTTCACTGATTTTCTAAATTTTTTCTAAAACTCTCATTTTTTTTCTAAATCGAGGGGATTCCCGGGATTCCCCGGAACCCCATCTAGATCCGCCACTGAATTGAATAGCAACCTTAAAAATACTTCAGTTTTATTACTTTTTATTATATGTGTGTAGCAACAATTTTTATTATCAAATTATGAATGCAGTTAGAATAATGAAATATTTATCTTCCTCACTCTATCGATTATCATACCATTTTTTTTCTTCAATCATACACACTTTGACTATCGGTATTTTGTTGTGTCGATAAGCATGTCAAGCCATGTTTTTGTTTTGTATTTCACTTGGACTTATAGGTTGAATGGTAAATAGACTTTGTTTCGTTAGAGACATGATCACATGAAACATTACCTAGGCCAAAGCTGTAATGGTCAATCGACGAATGCACAAACGGAGAGGTCGAAGGGAGAGACACATACCATGAAAGTACGGAAAGTGTAATAAGGAGGAAACGCGTCAATAGATGAATTAAAAACAAAAAAAAAAATGTTGATGTCACAGAACTGACATTTGAAAGTAATGGTAAGTATAATATGTTGTGTAAGTATACTATTAAGGTTTTTCATCATGTTGAAAGGAGGATACTCTCTTCACGTCGAAACCGTTACATGCAACCCTCTCTCTCTCCACCCTCACATTTCTCGTCCTTACCCGTCATATAGAAGGATTTAAAACCTTCCATCTCCGCGCCACATTGGATCGCCCGTCTCCCCTCTTCCATGTCAGCTACGGACATGCCCCTTTTAAGTTAAGACAAATGGGAAACTTCAGTGGATCTATGTGACACCGGTATTTTATAAACCGTTTTATAACAATTCTTGAGTTATTTCGTTAGATTCCCAAAGTTATTCTCAATTTTTTTTTTAAATTTAATATCATTGTGAAAAGACCATTTAAGAGCGTTCACAACATATATATCCGTCTCTTGAGACTGGTTCAACAGATTCGTCTGGTCTAATTAGTGAACTTAGAGATGCTGGTGCAATGCCCGGTCCGGTTATGAAAACAAACATTGGTTGGAACTTTCGCATTAGCGACTTCATTTGCTTTATTTCGTTAAGCTTTGAAGTTTTTGTTTTGATGTTTGATCGAATATAGACCTTCTAAGCGCAACAGAATCCCAAAGCAGATTTTAGAAGGGCACAGTAGTAGTCTCACTCTCACTCATGTTTCATCAATATGTGCAGGCACTACTTTCTTTAGATCATATCTATACTGTAATTCACATATGGAGATGAAACTCAGGACATGGATGGCAAATAGACCTAAACTTGGTCATCTTTGCAATAAACCTCAGGATTGATAAATGATATGATACCTTCTGTTTATTTGTGTATGGACATTGGACAGCATATATGCTGATAATAATGAGTCTCTCATTTTTGTATCCTGGAGAACATTTTCTTCTAATCAGTTAATTTTTTCTTATTACTGTAAACCAAGAAGATCAAAACCACCAATGCTCGTCTTTTCCTCATCTGAAATAAACAGCGAACCGCATAAGCGGTTGTAGCCAGCAGTTTGGTTTTAAAACATTGGCTGCAACAATAAAAGATATTTCCCAATGGTTTCTTCTTTCAAAGCAAAGAATCATATCATTGTGAAAGGTGCAAAGCAAGCATATGTTGTTCTATTCAGAAAAAATCTTCATATTATCACTAATAACTGTCAAACAAACATTTTTACCAATAGTATAACAATTTAATTAAACAACAGTTGTATGTCAGCAATACATTAAAAGAACTTTTAACTTTTAAGTACAAAAAAAAATCACTAACCAGAAGAAATACTATCAGATATTTTCCGGGCTTCTTCTCGAATGCTAAAAAGGTTCATTTGAATCTCTTTAGAAATCCGGCCTTCAACAAGTTGAACGGGCAACCACATTTTCGGCTCCACTTCAACCGTGTATAACAGAGTCGTATCATATTGCTGACCAGATACAAAATCACTTGGCTCATACTGCACCATTGATAAGTTTACAACACCATTGCAAGCAAATAAAAAAAAATCACAGCTAGTTATTCAGATGGGGTGTTTAAGATTAGTGTATTTATCTGCTTATCGCCTTTTAAGAAAAACAGTTTTGGATGAACGCCTTCAAACTGCTTATCTGAAACAGCTTATTTTTCTCACAAATAATCACATAAGCAATCTCAAGCACCCTCAAAACGACTTATTGTTATATCGAAATGTAAGCAAATACGCCTTTATAATAAGCAAATCCCAAACACCAGTTTACTTAAAGGGGAGCATGCGTCGGTTTGGTTATGAACTAAAACACGAAGCTATGTGTTATGCTTATAAACGGGTAGGCTGATTCGGTTATTGGAAAAGATGGGTTGGTTGATCGGGTTGACTGCCAACTTTGAACGTGGGTGGATTCAATCTAATTTCAAATAATACATCCATTTATATCATGTGTAAAATAAAATATTAGCGATCCTTCGGATTTATATAAAAGAATAGACGAAAACTACTATTTTATTTGTGAAAGTTATAACAAAACTCCTCCGGCGTGTAACATATTATTTATAAAAATATAAAGGTTGGATTTAATGTCGGTTATTTATACACATACAACCAACTCAAACACAAAAATCGGTTGTAAAAATGAATCATCGATTTCTTAATCGGTTCAGTTTTTCAGTTATTTCGGTTACTCTAGAAGCAATGTGCGAAAAACTGCAGAAACCGCTAATAAAAGAGAGGAGCTAACCTGCTCAATGGACCATTTTCCTTCAAAGACGGTAAAATCGCCTTCAATCATCTTAAACTCTATATCACGCCTTTGACCATTTGGAAGAACTTCAAAATCTTGTTCATAACAATCAACAACACCTTTAGCACTGAATTTCAATCCAAATGCAAGATTTTGCTGCCCAATCTGTGAACCCAAATCAAGGTACAAACCAATATAAATACATGACTGTAACCCTAAATAATTCATAATTCAAAAAACTAAAATAACAGCTTATATGAGTAAAGATCAAATACATATAGTTTTTTTGTAAGAACTGTGAGAATCAAAGGGGGTAAAAAAAATTTATTTTTTTTTTTAGAATTTTTTTTTCCCATGTGCTTAAACATTCTTTCTAGATGAATAATACAAAAAAAAAATTTAAAAAAATTTTTTTTTAGTGTAATTACGTCATTAAGGTAAATACATTAGTTTACACTAGAGTAATTATGTAATTACTCTACACGTAATTACTCTACACCAAATTTTATTTTATTTTTTTAGTTTTCAATACTATAATACATGTTTAACAATATGGGGAAAAAAAAATTTTAACAAAAAAATTAAAAAAAATACCCTCCTTTGATTCTCACAGTTCTTACCAAAAAAGCTATTTGTACCGGATCTTTCCTCTTCGGGTAATTTGCCCCTTTTGTTGAAATGAAAATATAATTTGGGTTGAAAAAAAAAAATCAATCATACAAACCCTAATTCCATCATTCCTCCCAACACACTGACCTAAAAAAATCACATCAATGTCCAAACAAACCTAACAATTTCATACTTAAATTCAGTCATAGAAACCCTAATTCCACCATTCCTCCCAACATACAGAGCTTGTTTAGAGAATCATCAACATGTGGTCTGTCCCTTTTGCTTTTAATACATTTGGCTTCGTAGCCCCGGAAGCCGTGGAATATCTAAACAGGTTCAGCAGGTCGTGTATAGTAATTTTTCAACACCACGCAAAACTTTGTTTTTAGTATGATCGGTTTTGCTATTCAAAAGTGGGTTGAGGAGCAGCTTGTTGTCCACTTACCTACCACTTTATTGTAAGGCTCTGTGTTGTGGACACGCGAGCGAGCCATTGCAAGCCACCGACATGACTCTCAAGTAACCCGGTCACGCCAGGCTGTTGTGGCTAAGCGTGAGCGAGCACCGACCACAGCCTACAAATCCAACACAAATTCCTTTATTGGCGTCGTGAGCCTGCTCGCGTTGGCTCGCTCGCGTCAGGTTTGTGTGGGGCTGTTGTGCCTCGGGTGAGCGTGGGGCTGTTGTGGCTGCTCGCGCCTAGTCGCTCACGTGTCCACAACACACAGTCTAAGGAGCTGTATATGGTTTTTTTATGTCTATTTTTTAGCTTATATATTTATTAAAACTAAATTTTTACATCATAAACAGGCAAAAGCTAAGATAATCATTATAAGGATAAAAAGTTGTCCAAACAAACCTAACGATTTCATAGTTTAAACAACCAAAAATCTAACAAGAAGAAAAGGAGTACCTGAAGAAGACGAGCAAAGTTGTCTCCCTTATCAAGCACCTGACTAACAACAAGACTAGGTATAATATCAGCCAGCCTTTCATAATCAGTCAATATCCCCCAAACCGTTTCTAAACTAGCGTCAATACCAACCTTAGACAATATCCTCCGTCGATTATTACTCACCTTCTCTATCTTAACCTCAATTCCATCAACACCACCGGATTCCAATTCCAATTCCGGTTCAGGTTCTAATTCCGGTTCAGGTTCTAATTCCGGTTCAGATTCTAGTTCCGGTTCAGATGATGATGATGATGCAAAGAATGTTTGAAATAGAGGTGTTGGAGTTGTAAATGATGGACAGAAGGTTAATGGTGGTGGTGGTTTGTGTATAGTTTGTATTGAAGGATAAGTGATTATTGTGGTGGCGGGAAAAGTGTGGGTGTAGATACCATTGGAAGCCACCACGTTTATAGGAGTGATTGGCAGCAGGTGTAACGCCATTGCTGCCGCCGATGGTAACCACGTGGAACGGTTTTGTCATCTCTACTGGATTTTTGATTCATATGGCTGTCAATTATCGACGACTGAGGTTTTTTAAGTTTTTAAATATCTAGTAATAAAATTTCTTTATAAGCGGAAAGATCCGGTACAAATAGTTTTTTTGGTAAGAACCGTGAGAATCAAAGGAGGGTATTTTTTTTTATTTTTTTTTTCAAATTTTTTTTTCCCATATTGTTAAACATGTATTATAGTATTGAAAACTAAAAAAAAAAAAAATTGGTGTAGAGTAATTACGTGTAGAGTAATTACATAATTACTCTAGTGTAAACTAATGTATTTACCTTAATGACGTAATTACACTAATTTTTTTTTAAAATTTTTTTTTTGTATTATTCATCTAAAAAGAATGTTTAAGCACGTGGGAAAAAAAATTCTAAAAAAAAAAAAAATTTTTTACCCCCTTTGATTCTCACAGTTCTTACCAAAAAACTATTTGTATTTGATCTTTACTCTTCTTTATAAAAATAGAGAAATATTATAATTATAAATTTATTTAACAAATCTTTATAAACTTCTACTATTAGAGCTTGTACATTGTGCTTTATTGATTTTTTTTTTGGAGGGAAATCACGAAAATAACGATTGACCAAACCAGTTTGCGAATATAAACATGTGATGTACGGAGACGTTTAAAAAATGTACCATATCGTCTATGTACGGTTGATTTATGGAGAGACGTATAAGGTTGAGGTGGAGTCTAAAAACATAATTGGAAAATAAGGAAAGCCGTATAAAACATGAAATAAAGTCTAAAAACATAGATGGAAAATAAGGGGAAACTTATAAAACATGAGGTAGCGTCTAAAATAAAAGGTCTACATGGTCACACGTCAACATTTAATTGACTTTATTGGAACGTCTACATTAGACGTTTCAGTACCAAATTGCAGTAGCACTGGTTCTTCATATGGTGGTGTTTAAGCTAGAGGGTGATGACAGATGGAGTGATGGAACCAACTTCGTAGGGTTGAAAGATGGATCGCTTGCCAGCTGTGGTGGCTGGCAATTTCCGATGATGGGTGGGTGGGGAAACCATCGTCGCAAAGGAAACAGTGGAGAATGGAGGTGGGGCATTGTGTAAAATGGTCATGTGGCAAATAATTCTTTTATTTAAAAAACGGAAACAACCTATACAAGCCATAGAAAACTACATGGCTTGTATAGCTTTTTGTAAAACAAATAAATGGGCCAATTTAACACCTATATACTAGCCATATGACCTATACAGCTCGTATAGAGGTGCTAAATTAGCCTGTTGAGGTGTATTAATAGTATGCCCTTTCTATATGACACACACAAAAAAAAACTAATACATTTGATTTTAACTAATAACCAATTCATGCTAACCTGCATAATGCAACAATTTTGGAAGATCATACAGCCAATCATGCTATACTTCTATTTTGTTATCAGTAATGTACTAAGTTCGCAGTTTTTAGAAAGTAAACTTGGATAGTTTCTTATATATCATTCTCGATTCATTTGTTTGATCTTGACGCCCATTAAACCCAAACGGCCAAACATCATAGGCTCATAGCAAACACAAAGCCATGAGTTCAAAATCAATGTAAGCCCATAACAGTGTAACACTTTCCCCAATCTTAAATCTTTCTAAAACTAACCCCTTGTGTTCTGCAGCTTATGGTGCAGTAGCACTATACCATGAAAGTTGAACATCGAACTTTTGGGGCGAAGACGGTTGTCCTAACTCCCAAGGTCGGACGGGTTTTGATGGCGGAAAAAAACCGACAAAATGGCTGTCCCAATTGTTTTTTAGATGCATTATTTTGATGATTCCGTATTATTGTTCACCTTTCTATTATGTAACTAATCACATGGTTTCAATTACCAAATAGATAAACCCATCGAAGCAAATCAAAAGATTGGGCAAGCGGCGCAGCTTGTTGCCCGCTTGCCCACTATATTGATGTAATTTTCTCAGTCATGGAATGAAAATATCATTTGTTTATTTTAAAATTAATTTTAGCATCCAACACCCCCACTGCTGCCACACACCATGGACGCCACTACCGTGAAGTAACATTGCTAAAAACTTCAGTTACATGTATTGTAAACTTGTGGAAACAAGAAAATTGAGTCTTTTAAAACATATTACATGGAAAATGAAGTAGAGTATCAAGAACAATCTAGAAGTAATATATCTAATATGCTAACTAACTATAACATATGGATACCTGGATTATGTTCAGTTATGAACTTTCTAGAATTATTATATCTAAAATGTTAGTAGCTTAATAGATGGATAATAGTAATTCAACTGAGTAAACCTTCTTTTAGGCATTCCGCTATGCTATATTTGAGTTTAAACATTTTCTCCTTTGACATCTGTAACCAAAAAAAAAATTAAAGTCAAACACACAATGTGTAGGAATAGGATTGGTCAAACACACAACCTGTTATTTGTTAAAAAACTTACCCTGTGAACATCTGCAAGTCTTGTCTGGGCTTCATTAAGCTGTTTCTCTATCAATTCTTCGGTTTGCATGAGAAACTTCTTGTGTGACACCCCTGCCATCATAAATACCCATTCCCCAATAATTAGGAATTTGCATGATTTTAATTAGGATTTCGGGCTGTAAATGATATGAACAGTCAGTGAACCTTTCAACTTTATCTTTGTTTAAGTATATTGACACCTCTACCTGTTAGACAACTAAGTTTTATTGGTACATATCCTGAAAGTGAAGATGGCAAGATGCACAACTCGGGTAGAACCCGTGCATGACTAGGTTTACCCACAAACATAATTCAAGAATTGATATGCATTGAAAATGGATTTTGAACTACTTACAGCCCATTGACCCGTTTTTAGATAAAAAACATAAATGATTCATAAACAGGTCGAAAATGCCAACTATACCCAATATATTATTAAACAACTATATTTCATCGATACCAAACCACATCGAGCCGGGGGTCTCACTGGAAGCAGCCTCTCTATTCTTAGGGGTAGAGGTAAGGCTGTCTACATCTTACCCTCCTCATACCCTACCTTAGCTTTGCTATAGGTGGAATTAATTGAATATGATGATGATGATGAACTATATTTCATCGATCAAACTGCCATATAAAAATATTCAGAAAGAAGATCATACTTTGTTTCTCTACCATCCTGCTAACTTGAATTTGATGTGCTTCGAGACCTTCAAGTGTGTTTTTGCACTTCTCAAGGTGTTGGTCCACTTTTTCTTTGAACTTCTCATATATGTGTTTCAGCTGTTCTTGTTGCTCTGTATTGATCCAGAAAGAAACATGAAAAGTAGACTATGGGTGGGTGGGGTAACGGGTGTAGATGAAATGCGGCTCAACATGGGTCAAAACTAATTCGATTGATCTAAAACTCTTTTGTCCGAAAAATTCAGCCTTGATATAATTAAGTGTCAAATATGGTTACATTATTTTGCATAAGTTGTACCAATGACTAATAATCTAACTTGTTGAATAGAATGATGTAAGAGGTTTTATACATTAGAAACATTTTAGGTGACTTTTACCTGTTTGACTTTGACCCAATTCCTTTTAGGTTACTTTTCTCTGTTTTACCATTTAAATAAAAAAATATAAAAAAAATATAAATTAACACATTCACAAGTAAACGGGTCTAAATGAATGCAGGTCAACAACATTGGGATTTACCAACTTAGACCCATTAACTTGTGAATGGATCGATTGATATATGCTTTAGAAACATTTTGAGTGACTTTTACCGGTTTGACCCATTTCCTTTTAAGTTACTTTTCTCTATTTTTACAACCATGACTCTACACCATATCATCCGTTTATCATCACTCATGATAGTGATGAAAAAACTTAAGCTATTGTGATCTACAATTTTTGGTGTTATACTATACTATTACCTTGGTATTGGTTTTCCGGAAGCATTCTTTTGGATTTGCCAAGGTTTGTTAGCTTTCCACTGAAACAGAATCACAAAAACCTTGAGAAAAAAATTCAAATCTTTAAAAATGAAAAAATTGTAAAGAGTACCTACACTTCATTTTGGATCTTGGATTCAGCATTTTGCAACTGGGACTGTATGTTCTGGGAGACTGACAATAGTATTGCAGCAGATTGTTTACTTGTGGCTGAATGTATTTTGCTTTGAACTTTTTCTAGTGCCAATGCAAAAAGCTTGACAGCACTGAAAAACATATGTAAAAATGAGTAATAGAGTAGTATAGTGTAATCATTCAAGGAAAACATAACCTTTATTTATCAAACTCAAATGAATTACCCTGCAAACCCATCTTGTTCTGAGGAATCATCAAACTTTCCACAGTCTCCATTTCCTGTAAAATAGTAATTACTCTTATTACAAAAAGTTATATTGCAGATATGAAAGCATAAATAGGATCAAACCTCAAGTAAAGCCAAATAAGCATCATCTAATTCCGAAGCATGCTCTTTACGATGTGGCACAAGTATATTTGAAAACTTAATTCTAAGTTATACTCTCCTTTATGTATTGTGTAATCATTAATCTCAAATCTCAACAAGATGCATTTATCAGAAATTGGTCACTTGAAGTCTAAAACACACAATAATAATCAAGCATACAGTATTTCACAAAGCATGTTTCATAGTATTCACTATTAGTTTAAGTGATGTTTTAGTGCTTTACTAGAATTGAAGTTCAGGATTGAACACACATAGTACAGAACTTTAGTAATGAAATGGACCTATTGTACCTTTGATGGGTGAATCATCTTCAGAGCTTTCAGAATCCTCATCTTGACGTGGTGATATACACCATTTATTTCCTTCAATTTTCTTGGATGTAGGCACTAGATTTACATTAAAAAAAAAAGAATATTCAAGAAAACTGAACAGAGGTTTTTTTCTTCAGTATTAAGTTTTCAATTATGCTTGAAGTAGATGGCATTTTAATAACAAACTACACAAAAACATACGAGTGTGATCGGTTTGTTGGTTTAGGAATGGGGGTATGGGAATGAGAGTTATACATAATGTTTGTTTTATGGGGGTGGGTTTTATAAATCCATTCCTCCTCAAACCAAAGCAAATTATTCATTCCCAACAACATACCAAAAACCACCTTAGAAAATGATACCTGTCATTGGTGAATCGTCTTCAGATTCAGAGCTCTCAGACTCTACTACACTTGGAGATCTGAAAGATCTATTTTCTTCACGGTCTGCTTTTATAACTGGAGAGTCTTGGAGGTCCATGGAAATATTCTACAGATAGGAATATCAAAGAGCAAATAGATTAGGATAACAAAAAACACGAATCTCATAACAACTTTTATACTAAGATCACGATTATGGTAGGATAGAGCTTAGTGTACCTTTGTGAAAAATCCTTTACTGTTTGAGCTACGGGTTCGTTTTGCTCTAAAGGAATTGTCAATCGGGCTACCAATGTTCTCAAGCGGGCTATCAACGTTCTCAATCGGGCTATCAACGTTCTCAAGCGGGCTATCAACACCAATGTCTTCCTTGTTGATTTGGAACAAAGATATAGGGGAGGAGATGTTAGCAGCAGTTTTCAACTCAAATGTTGGCTCTACATTGTCCTTTAAAGAATCTTTGGCAAAAGAATCTACATCCACATTGTTGTACGATCCCAACCCATTATTACCTCCAAACTGATGGTGCGTTTTCTCTTTCATTTCACTATTTGGGTTAACTTTCTCACTGTCTCGTGTTCTGCTTTCAAACAATGATACATTTATAGCAGCAGCTTTTGTTTTCTTCACATCAGTAGCTTGAACTCTGGTTTCAAATATATCTCTTTCCTTTCTCTTAAAACTTTTAAAACCATTATCAACATCTGTGGCGGGTCTCTTTGACCAAGCGTCTACAAAAGAGAATGCATTCTCCTCAAACTCAGCTTGTTTAGATTGGAATAATGGAGTTTGTTTTTTTGGTGTTGACTTTTGAGCTTGAGGTTTCTTTCCGGTCACAGATCGAGTCAACGGCCTCCTGATTTTATCCACACTTCCAGAGTTGGACATTCTTGTTTGCAGACTACCAGTTCCGTTGGCTGTGGACTTTGTCTTTGAATTATTCACACCCACTTCAAAAGCCCCAGAGTTGGTTTTTCTTGTGCGCAAACTGTCATTTCCATTGATTGTGGACTTCGGCTTTGAATTGTTCGCACCCATTTCAAAAGCCCCAGAGTTGGTTTTTCTTGTATGCACACTATCATTTCCATTAGATGTGGACTTTGGCTTCGAACTATTTCCATCCATTTTAAAAGTCTCAGAGTCGGGCTGTTTCTTATTAGGTGAACAAACAGTTTCAAGTAATTCCTGGACTCTCATTCTTAATGTTACTGGCCCACTGTTTCCCCTTTCACTTGTTCCCTGCTCTGCAACTCCTTTCTTCGGCTCAACTTCTTTCTGCGGAGTTACATATGACGACTCTTTCTCCATTTGGTATGTGTTACTCTTCGCTTTCATCTCAGTAACATTCTTCGCTTGCAGATTTAACATCTGGTTTGCAAAATACGAACCAGGCTCCATTTCCACAACTTTCTTACCACCACTTGGTCGCACGGTCACATTCGTATTAGAAGGAAAACTTGACACCTTCTTTTGATGACCAGTTGCTTCCGAATACGATACATTTTGATACGAAGTTTTCGAATGAGTCTGTTGAGACAATTCCTGACGTGGACCTTTGTTTTGTATTCCCATATCTGGAGAACCGACTTCTTTCCCTACACGTTTACTTTCCGTAGGAACGTCTTTTGCTGTACTCACATTCTGTGAAGTTTGCAAATCCGCCAACACTCCTTTCCCATTATGACTCTTCATTTTAGCAGAAGAATCAACCATAACTCCTATCGATATCTTCCTCGTTTGGCTACACGGATAATAACTGCTACCTAAACTCCTATTCCCACTCATATGATCCTACCACACAAATTTTAAGTCTATTAAGCATAATTTCATAAACAATCAGTCTTCAGTAAACTAAACACACAGTAAAACACACACATATAATATTAAAAAATTAACTAATAATAAAAACAAAAAGCAAAATAGAACAATATATTAATATCCAAGTATAACACTTAATACATGATTTGGAAGATGATCAAACAAATTTTCCCTAAACTGATAATAACATATTAACGGAATCCATAACCAAACCCTAAATCGAGATAAAAATAACGAGAAACAGATGCTTACGTCATCCAAACGTCGTCGTCCCATCTCCATCGTCCTTACTTCACCTCAGTTATTCCAGATCTGGGAGAAAAACCATCAAATGAATAACGAACAATAAATCAAATAGCGAATATTATAAACGATTAAACAAACATAACTATAACATAATTTCGAATTATTATTATCTCAGTTATGAACGTAGTAAACAAAATTGGACAAATTAGGGTTCAGGATCACAGTGCAAACAAACTTATTAATTAGGAATTGAATCAGAATCATGACGTCAATGATAGGATACAGTTAATAATAAGTTACGAATCAATTGATGTGGAGACGAAGGAGATTACCTGGTTAATAAGGATTACTGTTTGGAACCGTTGAGACGATTGGTTGATTGATTCAGCAAAATATATTAAAAATAATAATAATTGAAGACAAGTGATTGAATGTAGAGAGGGTTTGGACGTTTGATGATGGAGAGCACACGCGGGAAGGGGTTTGTGATGAATATTTTTAAATGGCGCAAAAGTTAAGTTTGTTTGTTTGGAGTTGATCTATTACCGTGACAATGACGTTTTCTGGTTGTTACAACTTTTTTATTCTTTTCTACATCTACTGAGAGTTTGAGACAAGAATGTAAACGAGCCGAGCCGCTCGCAAGCTACTCGAGCTCGGTTTGTTAAAAAGCTCGAAACAAGTAATCTTATCGAGCTTGAGCCGAGTTTAAACATAAAACAAAGCTCGTTTATTTATCGAGTCCGAGCTCGAGCCTGACATATGAAGCTCGTCAAGCCTTATCGAGCATGATGTGTAATATTAGTTTTTTTAAATATTTAATAATATTTACCACTCATTTAAAGTTGTTTAGTAAACGAGTCCCGAGCTCGAGCTTCACTTATCGAGCTCACGAGCCTAAACGAACTGTTATTTATATTATTTTTATTCAATGTATTAACTAATTGATGATAAACGAGCTGAGCTCGAGCTAGACAAATTGTCAACGAGCTGAGCTCGAGCTCTTATAAGTCAATCGAGCTCAAGCTCGAGCCTGGTCGAGCTCGGGCCCGGCTAGGCTTGTTTGTACCCCTATTTGAGACATTCCAATGCCTATATATGGAGCGTAGATACGTTATATGTGGTTTCCATAAGTTAATTTTACCCATACTATGTCTTTTAAAGTCCCCCTATAATGTTTCGTATTGACTAATATAGAGCATATTGGAACTAATAAGCTCCATTTTGCCTAACTTAAAGCGTATTGGAGCGTGTCAAAATAAGGATTTGAGGTGTATGGTTACGGAGATTAGAAGTGGGTCCGACGTGGAGGGTCGACCCCCTCGGGAACACCACCCCAACCCAATTTCAGTGCAAAAAAGCAGATATTCCACGAGCTCACCAAACTATTTGTTGCATTATTTAATTGTTCTTGCCTATTGAATGGAGGAGGGAAAGGGGGAGTACACCCCTAAATGGGGAGAAATGGGGGAGGGAAGGGGTAGTATGATGTGACGTTGAGGTGGAGGATGGAGGAGTGGGGGAGTACACCCCATAGCCTTATAATACTGTATGCATTATGTATTATTACCAAGTGCCAACCGAGTGTCGAATACTAATATACATATAAATATTTTTGTTTACCAAAATCGCGTGAAACCGTTCCAATGTACATACGGCGTAAACTTTTTTTTTTGTACAAGATGAAGACCTAAACCAACCCATCAAACATACGTAAGTTTTTAGCCATTACGACGAAGACGGGTGAGTTAGTGGTGTAGATGGTGGAAGATAAACAAAAGGATGGTGAGATAACGAGTCCCTGCCATCGCAAACAACCAGTGACAACGCCATACTGAGACAGAGGCGGTCCCTTCCATCACGAACAACCGAAGGCACCGACAAAGGTAGTGGTAGAGGTGGTGTGCACCAATGGCAACGGTAAATCGGCAACAAAGGCGACCTTACTATCGTGACCAATCGGCGGTTGCGGCAAAGGTAAAGGCAGCGTTGAAAGTGGTGTGTAAAGGAAGAAGGAGAGAGAGAGAGCGCAAATGAAATAACACGAAAATAAAGAAACGTATACCACAATTCAACAACCAACAACCAAGATCGCACGAATAAAATAGATGGTGAGTATAAAATTATACTATTCATTTGCATTCATTTTAGATATATAGTATAGTAAGTTAAGATAAGGAAAATAAACAAGATTTTTTATCACACCTTATATTGTGTATATAGTTAACGTGTTAAAAAATTAAACAAAAGAAGAATTCTAAAATAAGAAAAGATCAAGGTGTTTCTGTATAAAAGTAAAAACTTCCAAGCTGGCCCCGTAATGTTTGAACGATGGTGTCTACTTTTCACGTTATCTGTTCCATTTAAAATCAAGAGTTAAGTATATTTGTAACCCTGTGGTTTAACCCGGCATCTAGTTGCACCCTTTTGTTTCTTTTTTGCCTGAACCCCTGTCGTTTACAAACCGTTTCCTTTGCACCCCTCCCACTAACGTCATTGAAATTAAGTACTTTAAAGGGGTGGGGGGGGGGGGTTGTTTAGTGACTTGCCTTGGAGGCTTTAATTAGATTTTCATACCAGTTAGGTATAAGTTTCATGTGGTTGACTTTATGTCTAGAGAAAGTATTGGGTACAAAGTCCCTTAACCTACAAAGTGTAGGAAGCCACAATAATATGCCACGTGTAAGATGTCTTTTAAAACAAAAAAACTTATTTTCAATTATGAGAGGGGTATTATAGACATTTGCATCGATCAATTAATCACATTCATAATTATGATTTTCACAATCCCTGTTTTCACGATCTTCATCATCAATTTTTACCTTATTAAAAAATTCTCATCATCTTGCATCTGTCGATCAAAAGTTTACCAGAATCATACTCAATTGTAGAGTTCATCATCATGTTTGGTAGGTTACTCTGTTTTTTAATTTCACATAATCGTAATCTTATTTTGATTTTTAATTGTTTATCAGACCTAAACAACGAACCTGAAATCTTAATCGGAGAAGAAGATGATGTTGTCGATGCTCATAGTCTGAATTTTGAAGGTTAGTTTATACTATTTTGATTTATATTAGCAGATCACAAAAAACAGAGATGAACAGAGTTTTGAGGTAACTGCTTGGTTTTATAGAAATGATTTTTATTCAAATGCGTTTTATTATGTTTACAATGCGTTTTGAGGCAACTGCTTGGTTTTATAGAATTTGTTTTTATTCAAATGCGTTTTATGATGTTTTAACATGCGTTTTGAGATTTGTTAGATAAATCCTTACATGTGCATGTGAATGCTTACTATTATGTGCCTTTTTATAGTATGAACATGTCATTTTGTCATTAAAATTAGATTTTATAGTTGTATGTTTTGTGTTTTATGACAGATCTTTCTAAGAAAGATGTTCCCGTTGATGATCAAACTCCAATATACAAACATGCTGTTGCATCTTCATTGAAACCAGAAGATGCAATGAAGATGAAAATGAGATGAAAAATACATTGTTACAAGATGAAAACAAAGAAGTTGAAAGTGCTGAAGACCATGGAAATGAACACAAGGCAGATGAAGAACAAGTTGTTGATGAGTGATTTTTTTTTCCAGTAAATGCGTTTTATGTTTTTATGCATGCGTTTTGGTATATACTGAATAGTTTGCACATCTTCTACTGTTTTCTAAAGTGCATTTTATGTTTCCTTGAATGCGTTTTACTATAACTGAACATTTGAAACTCTATTTTTTACGAATGCGTTTTATGATCATATCGAATGCGTTTTACTAATACATCACATATATATTTCATTTCACATCAAAACAAAAGCTATTTCAAGCTTTTACATACATTATCCATATATATTTCATTCCACATCAAAACAAAAGCTTTTTCAAGCTTTTACATACATTGAAAACTCTGATGACTAAACTTCTGATGTGTAACAGCTGATGGAATAAACTATGTTTGCTTGAATCATCTGTTGGAGCCTAAGTGTTGTTGACTCCAACAGACCTTGTATCTTCAGACCTTTGGTAGACAATGGTATTTATGTATTGGTTTTATATCACCAGTTAAATAGATTTCCATATATCAAATGCGTTTTAGTATTTATTGAATGCGTTTTAATATGATTCATACAAAACATCAAATGAAACATGCATTTTTAATACCAAAAGAGACATTCAGGTCTAACACTGTAACACTCGCTTTAGCACCTTCGTGTAAACATTTTCCATCATCTTTACCAACCTTGATGTATCCCCTGCAACATTCTTGTCAACCCTATTTGATGTATTGTCTCCAACAATTTCATCAATAACATTGTCCCGAGCAACATACTCATCAAGTATGTTTGATGTAGCATCTTCGACATTTACACACTGTCAAAAAATAAATACATGCGTTTTAAGTATTACCAAATGCGTTTTATGGATAAACAAATGCGTTTTATCTGATTAATGAAACTACTGATTACTGTTGATTGATAACTTCTGATGAAGTGTTTGTAACTACTGAAGAAGAAGTTAATAACTACTGCTGAATCAAACCACTGATGGCCTAACTTCTGATGAGCAAACTACTGATGAACATTGATACACATGCGTTTTATGGGTTTACAAATGCGTTTCACTTTTTTGAACATTGATACACATGCGTTTTACTTTTTCTTGACGAGCAAACCACTGATGACCTAACTTCTGATGAGCAAACCTTTCATCCATTCCCCCTGTATATGTAGATACTTCTTAATGTTTTTGTCCATTTTTTTCATCCAAACCTGCAGAAAACATAACATGCCTTTTACTCATTATGCATGCGTTTTACTATATTTTACACTGATTTTTATAAACAGATTTATTATAAACAAATCATCTCATTCATCATTAAAATAAATAAAACGCCTTTATTATTTAGCACAAACGCACTTACAAATTCTTATTAATCATTAGAATCATTAAAACGCCTTTACAACTTTCATCAAAACATCTAAAACGCATTTACTAATTTCATCAAAAAAATCATTAAATTGTGATGTTCATCATTCAAAACATCAAAAACGCCTTTACTAATTTCATAAAACAGATCTAAACCATACCTGTATTAGTTCTCTTCGAAGGCCTGTTATGATTCAATTTACTTCTTCGTTCTCTTCCTTCACCTGGTTTGTTTTTTTAGGGTTTTAGAATTAACTGGCACAATTGTTTAATTTATTTTCGCATACAAAAATGAAAATAACAATATGAACATTTACTTACTTGATTTGCGTTTTGGAGCCATAATCATGCTTTGATCGATTGTTATTTCTTCGTTGATGGAATGCTCTGTTTTTTTTTGTTACAGAGAGATTGATTTTTGTTACAGAGAGATTGATTTTGTGTGTGTTTTATGTGTGTGAATTCCACGATTATAGTGTTTGATTATGTAACCGTCCATAAATGAGATGATTTGGGCGCTCTTACTAAAAAAATCAAATTATTATAGTGGCAATTTGTCTAATTTGCCCTCCTCTTGTTAAGTGCCATTAAAAACACGTGATTGTAATTAATGTACGATGATCTTGATTAAAAAGCAGATGGATGGTCAGGATGGCTTCTTACACTTTGTATTTTAAGGAGGCTTTGTACAATAGTCTCTCTCAAATATTATTCTTTAATGTTATGTATTTTGTTGTTTACTATATATTGTTATCAATATCTTATATTTCTAAATCCTGTCATAGTGGTGGAGTGGTGGAGGCCCATGATTTTCCATGTGAGGTCTTGGGTTTGATCCCCATTCTCTCCACTTTGGTGGGATATTAGGCAATGATGGTGATGGTGCCCCCGCCAATGTGCGGAAAACTTGATCATGAGTTGACTCGGTTTTCATCCGGCCGTTACTCCAGCGAGGTAATTCGTGCGAAGGCAGTACGATTTCGGGGCGAACGCCACTCCCACCCGTACCAGCGTGGACCCGGTTCAGACAACATAAGTCTGGACACGTGGGAGGGGCTCGGCCGTAGGCCGAGTGTGATGTATCTCTGCCACACAAAGAACAAGAAAGTCACCGTTAAAAGAAAAAATTTTATATTTCCATTTTTTTTAGTTATGCTTGTTTGTGTATTGTTTGTTTTGGAGCCTATTCCCAATAATGAAATAATGAAGACAGTATTTGCTTGCTTCCACCCTCACCAACTCTACAAATATTATGCATTAGAAACTTAAGCTTTTGGTATACCACAATATTTTACAAGTTTGTATGAAATATATAAAATTTCCTTTCTTATTTACCCTTAATACTGTTTTAATAACTAACAATTCTGGTTAGTTTTTTTCTTTTTTCTTTTAAGTTTTTGTCCTCACGTTCCCAATTGGCCAATTTACTTGTATTAATCTTCCTAACCAACTAGTTCAACTAGTTTATCAACTAGTTAGTGAATAGTCAATGATGTAGTGGTGGAGTGGTTGGAGAAAGACTTCGTGTTTCTTGTGACCCAAGTTCGATTCCAACTCTTCTCATTATTTTATGCGGCATCCAGGTGAAGAGCGAATAAAGGTGGTGCCGGTTCGACTCAGATGAGAGACGAGGTCTTACCGATTATTCCAATGTCGTGCCTTCGGGCAGGTGGAGGTCGGGTTTTCGCGCATCTAGGAGAGCCAAGGGGCTGGCGTTGGTCAAGTAATCAACCCTGAATAGCATCCGGTGTCATGGTGGTTGACACGTCGTTTCTTGACGTTAAAAAAAAAAAACTAGTTAGTAAATAAACGTGTTAACAAATCGAGTAGTTCCTCAAAGTTTCTTAACATTATTAAACTTCAACCCACCCCTACTATAGAGAAGATCAAAATAACCAGATAAGACTTTCTTTCCCCCAATAAAATGTCATCTCTAACAAACCTTCCTTCCCTGAACCACTACCGCACCTGGTCTTCCCCACCCATTTCCCATCGAACCCGATCAACAAACCCACCTAACCACCTAACAACCTATGGTCCCACCAATAACAACCACAACAGACGTACAACAACGTTCTGTTGCTCAATAGCCAACGATACTCCAATCTCTCCTTCAATTACCAACGACTCCACATCACAGCCATTGCTGGACTGTGTTATTATTGGTGCTGGTATTAGTGGTCTCTGCATTGCTCAAGCCCTAGCCACTAAGCATGCTGACGTGTCTCCTGATGTGGTTGTTACTGAAGCACGTGATAGGGTTGGGGGGAATATATCGACGGTTGAACGTGATGGATATTTGTGGGAAGAAGGTCCTAATAGTTTTCAACCGTCTGATCCTATGCTCACTATGGTGGTATGTCAACATATCGTTTCCTTTTGTTTTCTCTTTCAAGTTTTGGAATATTATTATTATGTCTAGGGGCGTAAATGATGCGCAATGGCTCGAGAGCTACTCGAGATCTGATCGGTAAAAAGCTCGAATGAGCTAAGCCCTAACGAGCTTGAGCCGAGCTCGAGCTTGAAAAATGACTCGTTTATTTATCGAGCCCGAGTTCGAGCTTTTCATACAAATACCGTTTAGCTCGCGAGCCTAAACAAGCCCAAACAAATTTTATATTAATATTATTATTATTATTATTATTATTATTATTATTTTATTTATAGTATACCTACTATTTAACATCATAGTAATATTGGCGACCCGAGCTCTAGCCTAGCTTTGGCTCGTTTAAGCTATTGATGTGAGCTTGAGTCGAGCTTTTAGCTCCTTTAAAATTGTTCTAAAATTATTTCGAGCCGAGCTCGAGCTTTTGGGTTTAACTTTTTAGCCGAGCTCGAGCTTCATAAAAGCATGACGAGCCGAGCTTGAGCCCAGTCAAGCTCGGGCTCGGGCTAGGCTCGTTTACACCCCTTATGTCCTTTGTTTTGTTTTTAGTTACTTATATTGTTAGGGTTGACATGTGTTAGAAAGAGTATTGGTGATTAATTGATTAGCATGATATTTGTTACATTTGTGAATTGTGATGTTATATGGTGAATCTAATTCAATTTTACTCTGTTGATAATCTAATATGGAGGAAGCTTTCAGATGAAACTATGAGAGCGTATTGTTAGGTTTCGTGGACAGGTCCGAAAACCCAAACTACTTACCACGGACCGGTGCTGCGTTGCGAGGGCTGTCGGACGATGGTCTGAAATGTTTGGTCCGCGAGGTGAGGGTGGGCTCCATATACAAACATTATTATTTTCATATAAAAAGTGGAGTGTGAGGTGGAGGTTTTTGAGGGAGGTTTGAAACCTGATTTGGCTTACAGAGGTGGAGTGGAGGTTTTTAGGTTTGTGAATTGTAGATGCTCTTAGCTAGCTTATTGGTCCGTTTGCTTTATCATCTGTGAATGCACCCTTGCTCTCAATCTTTGTCAATGTCAAATATGATAATGCACTTGAATTAGAATAGTTGTTGATTAGGAATGATTGACAGTTAAGATTGTAATTTAGGTACATTAACATAAATCGGCAAATGTACATTGGGAGTTTGACTGAGGATCTTAACGGTTAATAGTCCCTCTATCTTTTTGGGTCCTAGCTGGGCTACATATTCTAACAACAGTAGAGTTTTTGTACATGATTGGAGTGTACATGTAGACTTTTTCATGTAACATACAAATTATTGCTTAACCAATATGGCTTGACAAAACAAAATAGGAGTGAAATTGTACCTCATCTACATTTGGGTTACGGACTTTATAAGTTGCCTTACATTTGAGTGAATAATCTTGCGCATGAGTTAGCATTCCATTATTTGCTTAGTGAAAAACTGAAAATCTTGTTGTCAAAGTATGGCTCAGGGAATTATTTGTTGAATTAATAACTTCACGTATGCAATGCACGTCCATGATGTGATTGCTTCACATAGTTAAACAGAAATCTGCAAGTCTCTTCACAAATCTTGGATATCACATCTCTAAGTACCTATTTATATATAGTTTATAATAATTATCTTAATATGTCCTAAAGATAACAATATAAAAAGAGAAACACTACAATATGCTATCAATCATCATGATTGTTATGCTAATGACTCTTATGAACTTCATTATTTACTTGTAATTTTATTCATGTCATATTTGTATGATGTTCCAGGTGGATAGTGGGTTGAAGGATGATTTGGTTTTAGGGGACCCCACTGCACCACGGTTTGTATTGTGGGGTGATGGTTTGAAGCCAGTGCCTTCCAGTCCAGCTGATTTGCCTTTCTTTGATCTAATGAGCTTTACTGGAAAACTGAGAGCCGGTTTTGGTGCTCTAGGGATCCGCCCTCCACCACCAGTTTGTACCCCCTTATTCATTTTTCTTTTCATTCTACATCACCATGTGTATCTACATTCTGACAAAGTTACAGGATCGTGAGGAATCTGTTGAAGAATTTGTTCGGCGTAATCTTGGTGATGAAGTTTTTGAACGCTTAATAGAACCGTTTTGTTCAGGTAATACTTTCCGCTCGGTTCTTCTTAAAAAATTGAATTACTAAACTATTAATCAGCTACTTTTTTCACACTCCAAGTCAATATGTCACATTGTCACACTCTAGCTAACAGTATGTGAAGGCTCATATGCCACCTGAATTGGTGATATTTTTGTGTTAAAATTTTAGTTAGCTTTTCAAAGTGCATATGTTCTTGTAAGGCGTCTTCCTTAATCCTTATTGAATTTCTCTGTGTTGTTTAATACCGTGCTTGTTTGTAATAAGGTTAATTTATATGCTTGTATATTTGGATCCACGGTATTGTAACTTCCTTGAAAGGTTTTGTTGTAGCTATACAAAGGGCCAATTACATAGAAACATAACCATCTTTTCTAGGTTATAAAGAAATATAAAGTTTTAGATCTTTTCTGGCGTCATGTCTTCACCATATTAGCCCATTGTCAGAAAAAGATTTCTAAAGAAATTTCAAAGTTTCAGATCTTTTCAGGCGTTATGTCTTCACCATATTAGCCCATTGTCAGAAAAAGACATCGACATTGTCACAACTTACTGACACATCAGCCTTTTGACGGGTTACCGAATCAGATTACCTTAAATTGAAGTATATGGAACTTTGTCACATTTAATTAATGTATTTTATTGGCATAAAAGGCCAGATGCCTAAAAGTAGAGATAGGTTCAAATTTATTACCTTTTCTTATGCAATTCCCCCTTCCAAAACGACATAAGGTTTTGACCCTGGTTAAATTAGGAGTGCTCAAATGTAGCCAGCTTGAAATTCTGATATTTCAGGTGTTTATGCTGGCGATCCATCAAAACTTAGTATGAAAGCAGCATTTGGTAAAGTTTGGAACCTGGAGAAGAATGGTGGTAGCATTATTGGTGGAGCAATCAAAGCAATTCAAGCGAAAAAGAATAGTACCAAGCCTCCTCGGGACCCGTAATATTCTTTGACAGTCTAAATATCTGAATTTTTTGTTTTCTGTGTTTGAATATCATATGTGGAACCTGGCAGGAGATTACCGACACCAAAGGGCCAAACTGTTGGATCTTTTAGGAAGGGACAAGCCATGTTGCCTAATGCCATCTCAAAAAGGTAATGTTATACATATCATACCATCACTTAACAGGTAATATAAACGTTTAAGGTGACACTAATTAAGTCTGTTATACACATTAGTTGTAAAGTTTATTATATCCAGATTGGGCAAGCTGCTCGAAATTGAAATGAACTTTAATTTTTTTTTCCTATTTCTAGCAACCAACTTCAAGTAGGCGTAAAAACAGAAATCAACTTGCATTTTATTACCGATTATTAGCAAGTAATTCTCTTTGCTGTTTTTCAAAGTTGCTAACATGGCATCATATATGTCATTTAGTGTATATGATGCCACATTGCATTAGTAAATTTTTTCAGATAAGTTTTAAAAAATCAATTTGTTTCTCTAACTTTGTAAATAAATTTATCTTTTAATTTCCTTTTTCAGATAAGCATTTTTTTATGCGGGAGAATTAACGGTAAAATCAGTAAAAGAGGTTGGTTGCTAAAATTGGAAATAAACTTTGCCCAAAATATAAAGTTGGTTGCTTAAATAAAAAAATATGTATAATTCGTTTCTGTTTTGTATAATTTGCCCTTCCAGATTTTGCAATAATTCTAATGAATCATGTGCATGTTTGTAGTTTGGGTAGCAGAGTGAAATTGTCATGGAAGCTAATAAATATATCAAAGTTGGAGAATAGAGGTTATAATTTGACTTACGAAACACCAAATGGATTTGCAAGTCTGCAAACTAAAACTGTTGTCATGACTGTTCCTTCCTACGTGGCGAGTGACTTGTTGCGTCCTCTTTCGGTATGTCAAACATAATGATTTTTTTAAAAAAGATTAGATATTAATCTGATATGCTAATTACCCATTTCTTAGTTTGTGATAATATATTATAACTAGAATTTTTATAAAAAAAATAGTAGTACCAAACTTATATTTGGCTGTTTTTCAAAACCGAGATTTAGGAAGGAAAGAAATGGTTACTATTTTTAAGTGGTTAACAATAATGTAATACATACATAAAACTTCTTTTTCATTTCTTTCTTACTATTGTTTTTCAGTCGGAAGCAGCAGAGGCTTTGTCAAAATTTTATTACCCTCCAGTTGCTGCTGTATCTGTTTCCTATCCAAAAGAGGCAATTCGTGATGACCGTTTGATCGATGGTCAACTTAAGGGTTTCGGTCAATTACATCCAAGAAGTCAAGGCGTTGAGACTTTAGGTCGCTTTTAATCTGAAATCTCAACATCATCATGGTTTTTTGTAGACTTTTGATTTTATAAACAATTTGATTCTTCTTCTGGATTGTATAGGTACCATCTATAGTTCATCCCTTTTCCCTAACCGGGCGCCACCTGGAAGGGTTCTCCTCCTCAACTACATTGGAGGGGCTACAAATCCTGGTATTTTGTCGAAGGTAAGCCCAACTCCGGGTTTAAATTTTGACCCGATAATTCATAAATGGGTCGAATTCGATTATTTTTAATCTAAGCCCCTAAGACAACGCTAAGACACATCTGTACCCTCCCCTGAACTGAAAGTCCTTAACATTAATCCTACATCTCCCTGAACTCCTATCCTGGATCATGTCGTCAGAGAGGTGTAATTCTAGCAAATTCTGCCTAATTCGCTCATCATCCTAATTCAACTTGGGCCTGCCTCTACTCCCCCTCCCTTCCATAGTGAGGGTCTAGTGCTCTAACCGTGCTGTCATCTACCTCCTCCCCACATGCTCAAACCATCTCAATCTCCCCTCTTTTTAGCTTATTCGATACACTAGTAATTGTACTTTTTTTTTCCTCATCTTGATAATTTACATTCAGTATATGCTAGTTTGGTAAATTTGGGAGAAAATTATTGATGATTGCTCTTAAATTACCAAATTAACCAATATCTGAAAGTATAATTACCAAACAGGACCAATTAGTACTTTTACCAAGATGGAAAAAAGTTAAAAATAGTTGCTATTATATGATATTAGCTTCCTTCATTTTAATTTAAAGATTCATCGTCTTTGGGTTTTGATTTCATTGATGATAATTGTTTTTATTCTTAATCAGACGGAGAGTGAACTTGTCGAAGCAGTTGACCGTGACCTAAGGAAGATGCTCATAAACCCTAAAGCAGGCGAACCGTTGACTTTGGGGGTCAAAGTGTGGCCTCGAGCAATCCCACAGTTTCTAATTGGTCATTTTGACATTTTGGATGCTGCAAAATTTGCTCTTAGTGAAGGTGGATTTAGAGGTATGTTTCTTGGGGGCAACTATGTTTCTGGTGTGGCTTTAGGTCGATGTGTGGAGAGTGCTTATGATGTTGCAGCCAATGTAAGTACATTTTTGTCACGAGGCGTGTATAAGTGATACTGTTATGTAGCACTTTGGAGTACTTTCTTGTGAGGTTAGTGGTTACCTTTTTGGCACAAGGCACGTAAAAATATCGTGCCAATTATTGGGGTTTAATAATATAATATTTTTGTGTAGGTTACAATATTTGGAGTACATAATGTGTTGGTTTGATAACCATTTTTTGAAAACCCACTCCATGTTCCATAAGACTGGGTGGTATGATGTAGCACCCCCTCCACTCAGCTCAATAGCGCCCCCTCACCCATTTTCCAGGCGCCATTCACCACTTTGCCATCCCAACGACGAAGGTTAACTAGTTTTTGTGGGTCCCAATTCTTTTAAACCATTGCCATAGAGCCCCCTTAAGTACAATATAGAGGGGCGCAATTGGGGGCCTACAAACCATTTATTGGATTTTTGTGTGTGTGTGTGTGGGGGTGGGGGGGGGGGGGGGGGGGGGGGGGTATTCCTAAGTCCATTTATTGCATCTAATCAAACAAGGTAAGTCCTTTCACAATCAGGAGCGTAATTTTGCCCTATAAATTTGATACGATGGAAACCTTTCTCACTTGCTTTATGCCATCAAGAATGAAGCCATAAATAATACCTATTTCAGCAAATGTTGCTAACTGGCGCATCACCCAAATTAAATTGTGAATTATGAAAAGCTCAAATTAGTTGGAGACTAAGATGAAATCAAAATATGGGCAGGGGCGTATGTAGATAATGGGCTATGGGTTCGGCTGAACCCGTACCAAAAATTCATTTTAGTGTTATATGTACGTGTATTTTGGCATCTCATCCGTAGAAAACATTAAACCCGTAGATATATTTACACCGAACTCTTAAAAACCTTGACATCGAACCCTTAGAAAACTTGATACCAAACCTTAGCAAATTCGATAATGAACCTTAATCCACATTTAAATGACAAAGAACAACTTGATAAGGTCACATTCTATTAAAAATTTACCTATTAACTCATTATTTAGCCCACATTGAATTAAAAGAAACACATTAATATTCCGCCAGTCTACCGATTATTGAAGTTGGCTCTCGTTACCTATCGCGACTGTAACTATGGGAGATGTTTTTTTGCAATGAAGTACGATTTGCATAATCAGATTGGCGATGGACATTTAAGTGATAGTTGCATTTGTTTTATTAAAAAATATTTTCTTATAAAGGTTTTGATAGATGATGTAATATATTTTAAAAAATGAAAACTCATAGAGAGCATAGGGCTGTGCAACGGTTCAGAACCGAACCGAACCGGACCGAACCGCGAACCGTTTATTCCAAAATATGAGAACCGGAACCGATAATTACTAAACGGTTCGGTTCCAGAACCGGGTGAAACGGTTCTCATGAAACGGTTTTAGACCGGAACCGGTTGTCAATAAAATCCTAAAATTAACATTAACAATTAAATAAAAAAATAAACAAAAACAATGATTTTTCTTAAAAAACTATCAACAGTTTGTGTTAACCATGGTTACTAAAAGTATAGCAGTTTACGTATCAAAATATGTTTTGTTCGGATCAGATCATTCTTTTTATACAGATTAAACGGGTCAGAACAAGCTGTGCTTACTGCTGACCATCAAATAAGGCAATACTCTATATTCCTACCAAGTAAAACAATTTAAAAGTGTTAAGAACTATAAAGAAGGAAATAACACATTCTATTTCAAACTAATAATAGAATATTTAAATATTTAATTTAATTCAAAACGGTTCTAACGGTTCTCAACCGGACCCGTCGGTTCTAACCGGAACCGAATCGGGAACCGATTATGCCAAAATATGAGAACCGAAACCGGAACCTATAACATTAATTCGGTTCGGTTCTAGCGGTTCTGGGTCGGTTTCACGGTTTTCGCGGTTCGGAACCGTTTATTGCTCACCCCTAAGAGAGCAACTTTAATGAATTTCTATTGTTCACTTTTAATATATGCATTTTAATTTGATGTTTGCTATGATTTTACTATGTGACCCGACCCGAATTGCTTAACTGGACCAAACAGAAAAAATGAAACTTGGTGATAGAAAATTGGTTGTTCGTCCCTTGAAATTTTTCGAACCCGTAGGCAAAGATCCTAATTCCTAGCTACGCCACTGAATATGGGATGAATACCCACACGGAAAAAACCATCTATGTCTTCAAGTAATGACAGTAAATCAATAATAAATAAAATAGAAACCTGGTAAGGAAACAGGAACTCCCAAACCAAAGAATTCGACAATAGAAAACCAGTAAAACGTGTGACAAAACCTCTGAATTCACAAACAGTGTTGAAATTTAAGCAAAGTCAACATATCATACTGTCAAGTAAGTGAAATCAAATATACAAATATGGGTATTGATAAGAGTGACATACCAGATCAGAAAAAAACTTCAAATCTAAAATCTGATCGTTTTTTTCAGAGCAAAATCCAGTAGAGTTGTTGCAATTGTTGTTATGATTATCGCACTTGGATTAAAACCCGTCCACATAATCCATCACTGGGCCGTCATCTTCATCGCGAAACCTGAAAAATTAACTAAGTGGCACAACTAAGGTTGCTCTAATAAACCCTATATTAGACATGATCGAAAGTTATGGATCGTTTATATGGGACTTGGTTAAGGTGAAACCCGGGGATGCCACGTGACATTATTTGTAATTGTTTATTAAAAGTAGGACATGATAGGTATGATATGTTTTTTTAATTGTTTATTAGGAGTATTGGATTTTTTTTCTTACTAATGTAATCAACCCAAAAATTTTGTTAAAAACATTTGGTATTTTTTTTAATTAATATGTGTTATATATGGTAAATTGTAATTGTAATTGTAATTATTATGTAATTATCACTCCAAAATTATAGGAGATCCATTGTATTATTTAAGGTTGACCAAATCAATGAAATTCACAAGTTGAATCAATCATCTTACATGGTATCATCCTAGATATCCTAAAAACCTAAAACCACCTTCCGCCACCACCTATTCTTGCCGGCTGGCAATCTGCGGCCAGCCACCTTCCTCTTCTTCTTCTTCACATCTCCCACCCTTCCTCATCTCATGGAATCCAAGTCTCTTCATCCCGCCCTCACAGTTACTAACATAAAGTTTCATGTCCCTCTTGTTCTTGAAAAAGATTCAACCTTCTACACGACATGGAAAACCTTATTCAAGGTCCATTGTCAAGCCTATGAGGTTCTTCCTCATCTCGAACCAAAACAGGCCGCTCCCTCACCTTTATCTTCATTGGATCCGGTTGCCGCCGCTCAGGCAGAAGCGGCTGCCGCAGCCGCCGAATCCCTTTGGTCGCGTCTGGATGCCATTGTGCTCCAGTGGATATACGCTACCATCTCCCAGCCTCTCCTCCATGTCGTTCTCAAACCCGGGCAGACTGCTTATGAAGCCTGGATCGCTATTGAAAGTGAATTTAACGACAATCAAAACACCAGGGCCATTTACCCTAGCTAAGAATTCTCTAACCTATACCTTGAAAATTTTCAGTCTATGGATGATTATTGTCAAAAAGCCAAGCTTTTGGCTGATCAACTCGAGAGCGTTGGCTCTCCGGTTGACAACCGAATGCTTGTGCTCAAGGTCTTGACGGGTCTCACCGAAACCTATGATAGCATCTCTACGGTGCTTCAAACCAAAACCCACTTCTTGATTCTGAAGCCATATTGACTTTTTGAATAAAATTCCTAGATGAATACATACCTCAAAAATCAGTTCCTTTACACTTGTTTTCTGAAGCCAACGATGATGTGACAAATCAGACATCTCAGTTTCCCACGGGCTAGTAACCGGTCCAAAATTTTAGCTCTAGATTGGAGCAATTGTATACCACACAATAAAACCAAACACTACAAAGTACAAGAGGTTTTCTAGCCAGAAGTTAGAAAACCGACGAAAAGAAAAAAGAAAGGGTGAACAAAACATTTCAATCACCTATCAGTTACATAATAACTATCAACCGAGTACTTTTTAGTTTGGTTATTTGTAGTTGTCTCCCTTTTCTAGCAAGCAGTCAATTTTTTATTATTGAAAATTACCCTACAAAAAAAAATTATCCTATAAAATATAGGCGTTGATAAAAAAATTACACAGTGTAGTTTATTCTTGTATTGATTGGCCTCTTAACTTTTGACTAGGGGTGGTAAAATGGGTAGGTTGGGTTGGGTTGGTTGTTGGGTCAGGATGAGTTTAGGTTAGAATGGGTTTGGGTCAAGATGGGTAGATTAAAAAATGGGTTACGATGGGTTGGGTCAGGATGGGTTTGGCTCTGGATGGTTTGGATTAGGATAGGTTCACATCAAAATAGATTAATTTAAAAAAAAAAATTAAAATAACAATTAAAAAATTAAAAAGTAAAAAGAAAATCGACCCAGCCGGGCCCGGTAGCGACCCAGACTGTTTCAACCTGACTCGTACCGTAGTGACCTGGACCGTTTCGACCCGACCGGCCCCGGTAGTGACCCAGAGCGTTTCGACCCGACCGGGCCCGGTAACAACCCAAATCATTTCAACCTAACTCGTCCCGTAGCGACCCGGACTGTTTCGACCCTGCCGGGCCCGGTAACAACCCAGATCATTTCAACCTGACTCGTCCCGTAGCGACTCATACTGTTTCGACCCAGCCGGGCCCGGTAGCGACCCAGACCGTTTCAACCTGACTCGTACCGTAGTGACCCGGACCGTTTCGACCCGACCGGGCCTGGTAACAACCCAAACGATTTCAACCTGACTCGTCCGTAGCGACCCGGACTGTTTCGACCGAGCCGGGCCCGGTAGCAACCCGAACCATTTTGACCCGATCCGGCCCGGTAACGACCCAGACCGTTTCAACCTGACTCGTCCAGTAGTCACCCGGACCGTTTCGACCCGACCGGGCCCGGTTGCGACCCGGACCGTTTCTACCCGACCAGGCCCGGTAACGGCCCAGACCGTTTCAACCTGACCCGTCCCGTCCCGTAGCGACCCGGACTGTTTCGACCCGACCGGTAACGACCCGGACCGTTTCGGCCTGGCTGATCCCGTTAGCAACCTGGACCGTTTCAACCCGACCGGGCCCGTCAACGACCAGACCATTTCGACCCGAACAGGCCGGTCAACAACCCAAACCGTTTCGACTCATTCAAGCCCGCTAACGACTCGAACCGTTTCGATGAGATCGGTCTCGTTAACGACCCATGTTGTTTCAACCTAGTCGTCCGTTAACGACCCGAACGGTTTCGAACCGACCGGGATTATCAACAAATGCAAAAGATATAAATTTTTGTTTTTAATGATTTTTATTTCCATGAGGCATCAACGCTTTTAGTGTTGGGTGAGTTTTAATTCAAATTTGTATGGTTATCTAAAAATACCCATCCTGACCCATTTGTTTTTTTGACATACTCATCTAACCCACTTACTTATTTCTTACAATTAAAATTACCCATCCTAACCCCCTTGAAAATTTTATTAAACCCATTTCAACCCACAAGGTCAAATTTTAAACCAAAAATAACTCAAATTCAACTAGATGGGTTGAAATTGCCAGGTCTACTTTTGACCATAGTTTGAAAGAATACAGAAAGTGGAAGGGCCTTATATGCAAACATCATGTAACAAATCCCAATTCACCCTCTACTCAAAATTCAAAAAAAAAAAACACAAACAAATGCAGCTAGCTAAAATTATTCGACCGTTGAAGTCAGTCAATTAGCGTTTATAGTTTATACTACTACTCCGTCTGCATCTAAGATCTCAAATGATTAACATTCTCTAATCATCATCATCCTTCACCTCCATTTTCTTTTTTTCTACACCTTTATTAATAAATAATATTATTATTAATAATAATAATTTCTATTCATTGTTTTAAAAAATACATTCTAATTTCTAAACACCACGCAATGATGAGGCGTCATGGATGGCAACGTCCCCTTCATCCTCTACAGGTACTCTTTTATTTACTGCTTGTGTGTTATTAATTCAACTGATTGTTGCGTTGACTGAATCTTATTGTTTGTTTTGACTTTTGACAGATAGTTGGAATGTCCATATATTGTTTTCTCGTTGCAGCTTTCTATAGCTTTCTAGGGCTTTTTATTGGTAACCAAACTGCTGTGATTGTTATTAACTCCGTCTTCTCTTTTACGGTATGAGCATTGATGATTATTATGTTATAATTGTATATAATATATTAGGGATGAGATTTTTCGGACCGAATACCAGTACCGTACGATACAGGTAGACTGAACATATTCGGTTTTGAATTTAGCTCAATTTGGTACTGGTTCGGTACTGGTTAGTGACTTTTAATGTACCGTACCATACTGTACCGGCTGAACATATTCGGTACAGTATTTGGTTTTACCTTTACCTCAATTTGGTATCGGTACTATTCATTATGGTACGGTACTCTTTTAATGGTACCGTACCATACTGAAACTGGCTGAACATATGGTATTCGGTTTTGAATTTAGCTCAATTCGGTATCGGTACTATTCGGTACAGTACCGGTTTGTGACTTTTAACGGTACGTGCCATACTGAAATTGACCAAACATGTTCAGTACGGTATTCGGTTTTAGATTTAGCTTAATTCGGTATCGGTACTATTCAGTACGGTACCGGTTCATGACTTTTAACGATACTTTAATCCGTTTTGAATTTAGCTCAATTTTAGTATCGGTACTGTTCGATACGGTACCGGTTAAAGGTTTCTGTATTATTGAATTTGTGAATGAATAATAGAATTACAAGACACCCTTTATATAGGGATGATAAACATGAAACCCTAAATATAAATAAGGAAAAGATAAACCTTCTAAACAATAGATAAAATCAATTCTAATTACAATACAACTCTAGAAGATAATGATGGATAATTATCGGTTAAGACTCCCCCGCAGTTCGAGCGGGCGTAGGACAAACGCTCAAACTGGATCTAAACGATTCAAATAACTGACGTGCAAGGCCCTTTGTAAAGATATCAGCATACTGTAACGAAGAAGGCACATGTAAAACCCGAATGTCACCAACCCGGACCTTCTCCCGAACAAAGTGTATGTCAATCTCAATATGCTTGGTCCGTTGATGTTGGACCGGATTATCCGAAAGATAAACAGCAGACACGTTATCACAATAAATTACTGAGGCACGCCGTAGGGGAAGATGCAATTCCAAAAGCAAATTTCGAAGCCACGTGGCCTCAGCCACAGCATTAGCAACTCCACGGTACTCAGCCTCTGCACTGGATCGAGAGATGGTCGGCTGACGCTTAGATGACCACGAAACCAGGTTGTCGCCAAGGAACACACAGTAGCCACTAGTGGATCGTCTCGAATCAGGGCAACCGCCCCAATCAGCATCAGAATAAGCAACCAAGGAATGAGTCTGGGACGGAATAATACGAATACCAAAATGTACCGTGCCTTGAATGTATCTAATGATCCGCTTCAGAAACGCGTAGTGAGGATCACGAGGCTCATGCATGAATAAACAAATCTGCTGTACCGCATAGGAAATATCCGGGCGGGTAAAAGTGAGATACTGAAGAGCACCGGCCAGGCTACGATATAACGTAGGATCAGAAAACAAAGATCCATCAGAAGCACTTAATTTCGCGGACAGATCGACCGGAGTGGCACACGGCTTACATGTTGTCATTTGAGCCCGAGCGATAATATCTTTGGCATATTGGGCCTGATCCAGAAATAACCCCTTAGCGTCCCGTGTGACTCGTATACCCAGAAAGTGGTGCAGAGGGCCCAAATCAGTCATAGCGAACTCCCGTGATAGAGTTGAAATAATGTCATGCAGAAGAGAATCCGTAGAGGCCGTAAGGACGATATCATCCACATATAATAATAAGTAAGCCACCTGGTCACCCTTGTGATAGATAAATAAGGAGTTGTCACAAGTGCTACTACGAAAACCATGTGCCAAGATGTAATTGGCAAAGCGCATATACCAAGCGCGTGGAGCCTGCTTAAGGCCATAAAGAGACTTCTTTAATCGGCAGACAAAATTGGGAAACCGTTTATCAACAAATCCAGGCGGTTGATGCATGAAAACCGTCTCATTCAAATGACCATGAAGGAATGCATTCTTGACGTCTAACTGATGGATAGGCCAAGATCGTGACACAGCAATAGAGAGCACGGTGCGTATGGTGGCCGGTTTGACGACCGGGCTAAAAGTATCCTCACAATCAATACCCACTGTCTGAGATTTCCCATTAACAACCAACCTTGCTTTATATCGTTCCAGAGTCCCATCGGACTTATACTTGTGCCTGAAAAGCCACATACATCTAATAACCGGGCGATCAACCGGTCGAGGCACAAGTTCCCATGTTTCATTTTCCTGTAAAGCACTAAACTCGGTTTGCATGGCAAGCAACCAATGAGGGTCGGCAAAGGCATGGGCATAAGATTTGGGCACAGGAGAGATGGTGGTTGTATTTAGGATTTTGGCTTTGGAACGGGTAGTCATAGGATGGGAGTTGGTGGCGGGGACGGACGGTGGTGCAGGTGGTGGGGCCGTGGGTATGTTTGGTGGCGGCACAGGTGGAGGGTGGGTGGTAGGGGCTGTGGTGGCAGCAGCCGAAGGCTGGGAAGGTCGGTGGCGACGGGTATAGGTAATGGGGAAGGGAGTAGTGGACTGGCGAGCTGTGGGGTGGACGGGTAATGGTGTAGGGGGGGCGGGTGGAGGCCTGATGAATGAAAAGCCCGGTGGTGTAGAATCGTCGAGGAAACGATAAGAGGAATGGGGAGTGGGTATGGTAAAAGGAAAGGAGGTCTCGTCAAACGTGACATGGCGAGAGATGTGGACCTTTCCTGTAGTGGGATCGAAGCATCGGTAACCCCGAAAGTCCGGGGGGTAACCAAGGAAGATACACCTAATGGAACGGGCGTGTAGTTTATGAGGTTGAGTGGCGGACTGATTCGGGTAGCAGGCGCATCCGAACACCCGAAGGTGGTCATAAGTAGGATGGCGAAGGTAAAGGACGAAAGTGGGTGTGTAAAAGTTAAGACGTTTAGTGGGAAGGATGTTGTGTAGGTAGGTGGCGGTGTGAAGTGCTTCGACCCAGAAGGAGGGGGGTAAGTGGGCATGGATAAGGAGGGCCCGGATGATGTCGTTGAGACGACGAATCATCCTTTCCGCTCGCCCATTTTGTGAGGAAGTTTGAGGGCAAGAGAAGCGGAAAAGGAGACCGGTTTGAGTGGCAAAGGTTTTAAAGGCATTATTGTCAAATTCGCCACCTAGGTCACATTGAAAAGTTTTAATATTTCTTTGAAATTGTGTAGCAATTAGGCGGTGAAATTTGACAAAAGTAGGGAAGGTCTCGGATTTATATCTAAGCGGATAAACCCAGACAAAGTGGGAAAAATTATCAATTAAAACCATGTAATACTTGTAGCCGGTTTTGCTTAGAATTGGTGAGGTCCACAAATCACAATGAATTATATCAAAAGGCGAAAAAGTAAATGAATTTGAATCATAAAAAGGAAGACGTTTGCTATTAGATAAATGACAAGAATTGCAAAAACTAGAAAGTTGTTTATTACAAGAAAAACCAAAACTACGACTAAGTAAATCTAAGACTTGTGAGCCAGGATGTCCAAGTCTGTCATGCCATGGTAAGGAGAAGGTAGTGATAGAGCAAGCTTGAGGCGGAAGTGTTGGTGGTGTGATTGGATAGAGCTCCCCCGTGCTATTGTGGCGGGACAGGTGGCGTCCCGTCTTGAGGTCCTTCAAAGAAAAACCAAACGGATCAAATTCAATAGACACACTATTTTCACGGGTGAAGCGTCTAACAGATAATAAGGTTTTAATTATTTTAGGGCTAAACAGGATATTGGGTAGGATATAGGTGCGGTTGAGGATTGGGAGGTAGCCCGTGCCAGAACCCTCAACAGGTAAAATATTGCCATTACCTACCAAAAGTTTAGTGGAAACAGGAAAAGGATCAGGGCGAGCAATCATACCTTTGTTGTTAGAGACGGTCCGTTCAGCACCTGTATCAAAATAAAGAGTTGGATCCGTGTAAGCAAGCTGAGACGTGTTGTAAGCCGCGCTGAGATCCGAGGGATTAAGTGCATCGAACGCTTGCTGAGGAGGGCCGTATTGGGCTTGTTGCGGGCCGTAGGGGCTGAAGCCCATGGATGGTGAGAAACCTGTGTAATGGGCCGATGGAGATTGTTGTGGGCTAGGGGGTGTGGGCTTCCAAGGGGCCTGCGAAGGATAAGGGCAAGGTGGTGTGTGCCACCAAGCCCATTGGGGGTATGAATTAGGTTGGAATGCCCAGTTAGTGTTGTTCTGCTTGTAGCCACGACCCCTGCCTCCTCTGCCTCGTCCGCGGTAACCTGAGCCTCTGCCACGACCTCGAAACTGCTGCTGTGAGGATGCTTCTGAAGACGAGTGGTTGCTGACCTGTTGACCGGTGGACTGATTAGCGGCTGTTGCCGCAAGGACCGAAGAAGCCTTCGGTTTTCGTGCTTCCTGACGGAGTACTTCATCGGCTAACATAGTTCGAGCCGTGTCCCAGTCGGCTTGAGTTTGGTGGATTAGAGCAGCGGTAGTGTCAAATTCAGCCGAGAGTCCGCGAACCAAAGTAAGTACGAGTCGTGACTCAGGTACCGGTTGATCAACATCGCGTAACTGATCTGCAAGAGCCTTCAATTTCTGACAATAATCATCGACGGAGGAGCATTGTTCCAAGCTCATATTAACGAACCGGGTCTCTAAAGCCGCCGCCTTAGCCTGTTTATTGCTAAGGTATTTCTTCTCAAGCTTCAGCCATGTAGTCCGAGCCGAAGCTTCGGTATCAAGGATATCTGGTAAGAGATCGTCTGCGAGGGTGCTATAAATCCACTGGGAAACCAGCGCGTCGAGTTCCTTCCATTCCGAAAATTTTGGGTCAGTGGGTGCAGGGGGTGGTGTGGTATCGATGTGGTCAAGTACCTTGTACGCCATGGCATGAAGCTTAAAAAGCTTCACCCATGAGGTATAGGTTACTGTAGTGCCATCGAGTGTTCGAATTTTGCTGTTGATATTGTTTACGGAATAAGCAGGGTGAAGGGGTTGGGGTTTGGTGGGTTCGGATGGTGCTGCTTGGTCGTTTTTGGTCATGGTGGTGGTTCGGGAATGGAAGAAAGAAACAGAGAGCCGAAGCCTGATCTGTTGCAGCCGAAGCTTGCTGGACAGAAGAAGAAGAAGGAACGAAAAAAATTAGGTAATCAGAACCGTGGCTCTGATACCATAAAGGTTTCTGTATTATTGAATTTGTGAATGAATAATAGAATTACAAGACACCCTTTATATAGGGATGATAAACATGAAACCCTAAATATAAATAAGGAAAAGATAAACCTTCTAAACAATAGATAAAATCAATTCTAATTACAATACAACTCTAGAAGATAATGATGGATAATTATCGGTTAAGACCGGTTTATGACTTTTAACTATACCGTACCATACTGGTGCCGGCCAAACATATACGGCACGGTATTCGGTTTTACATTGAGCTAAAGTTCACTATCGGTACTATTTGGTGTAGTATGTTATTTGGTTTTGAATTTAGCTCAATTTTGGTATCGGTATTAATTTCAGTACCGGTTCGGTACATGTCCTGATCTCATCCCTAGTACATGTCCTGATCTCATCCCTAGTACAGATACTATTGTTTGTCTTAGAACTATGATGATTAAAAAGTTGTGTTTTGAGTTTCAGGCAATGGCAGTTATGTTTCTGTTTGTTAGGTGCACTGCAATTGATCCCACTGATAAAACGTACTCCAAACGGAAGAAGAAGTCGAAAAACATGTTGAATCGGATTAATTATGGTTTTATTTTGGGTCACATTGTTATGAGGCTTTTCGCGAGGATTGAACGCAAGATTCTTAGGAAGTTTATAAGGCGAAAGTACCTTGATCCGTTGAGTACCACGGCTCAAATGGAACCTCTTCTTCCATTTCCGCTTGTCATCAAGGATGACTCGGTTTCACCCGGCCCGTTACAAGATGACATATCATTTTGTGTCCTTTGTGATTCTCAGGTTGACCTTTTGCCAAATTTCTAAGTTTTAAGTAGGGCTGTAGGGGTTGTGTTCGCGGGTTAAACCTGAAGTCTGAACATGACACAAAGTCACAAACCCGTAAATGGTGTCAATGAACCCAAACACGACATGAGTTTTCGTTTGTTTGACAATAACATGTTACGTTTATCCCAAATATTTGTTTTCTTCTATTTTTTGGGTATTAATATTCCAAAACTACATATTACAACAAATGTATTTAAAATTATTATGTTCAGACTATAAATTTGATGCTAATATCTCTTTTTAGCTTTTAAACTTTGACACAAAACACCTAATCAGTTTAAGTTATGACAAAGAACACAGTTAAACGAATAAGTACAAAATTGAATGGGTCAACCTGCAAACCCGCAGGTCGACCAAAACACAACCCTTTTAGCTAAACGTGTAGACAGGGTTGACCCAAACACGCAAATTTCGTGTTAGATTTGTATCGTGTCACGAGTTCACACCCCTAGTCTTAAGTAAACAGGTATTTATTTTCCAGTATCGTCAAGACTCAAAAATGTTTGTTTTGACAGGTTAGAAAGCATAGTAAGCACTGCAGGACCTGCAATCGTTGTGTTGAAGGGTTTGATCACCACTGCAGGGCAAGTACATTTTCGTATATGCATTTTGTTTTCTTCGTTACAAAAATCCTTTGTATCCTAACATACCGTGACTACGTTTCTGGTTTCAGTGGTTGAATAACTGTGTTGGGAAAAAGAACTATAGAACCTTCATTCTTCTCCTAATCTTTGTCTTACTAATGGTTAGTACTTAATAAATTGCTACTTTACTATCTCTTTTTATTTGGTGACCGAAAATTGCTTTGACCACAAACTTTCTACAATGCAGCTTACTATAGAAGGAGGGACTGCAATTGCCGTTTTCGTTAGGTGCTTTACGGATGCACATGGATTAGAAAGGGAACTTGTAAAAAGATTCCATTTTCATTTTCCAAGAGCACTTCTTTCAACCATATGTGTAAGTCTTTCATAGTTTTATGGTAATAAAACATAGAAAGATAACTAATATTGAACATAAATTCTGTTTATCGCTGATTAATTGTGTTTTGTGATATGAATGTAACAGGTTTTGCTTGTTTTACTGACGGCTTACGGTTCAGCAGCTCTAGGACAACTTTTCTTCTTTCACGTCGTTCTCATTCGCAAGGTATTGATAACGTTAGTTATATATGCCTTAAGATGTATGAGACATGGAGTATTCAGAATAATATAATAAACTGTAGCAACACAGGTTGCAAGAGATGGTGTTTGGATGTGCTTCTGCTATTTTAAGTTGTTATATATAGGTTTTCAAATCAATTGTTTTAGTGTTGGCAACTTATGATTTTTTTTTTACATGTAGAATGGCCCTTAGATAATCAGATAACCATAATTGCTTTCGGTGTAGCTACTCCCAATTTGAATATTCGATTATCCAAAACTGGTTATTTGATCCCCGAAAATTAAGAATCAGTTGCGCTATACCCAAACACTTGAAAACTGCATTTCAGTTTTACACATCACAACAATTAATAATCAAGTATGATAATTTTTTAGGGAATGAGAACTTATGATTACATAATGGCAATGAAAGCTGAAAATGAGTTGCTGGAACAAGAATCGTCAGAAGATGATTCGGATTTTTCTTCAGATGAGAGCATAGAGTTGGATTCCCCTGAAAAAACAAGATTCAGAATATGTAGAGAGAGAATACCAGAGGTATGTAATATATATGGCATATGTGTGTTTGTGTATTATTTGTATATTTGCTAGGAAAGCGCCATTAGCCAAACCTTACAACTGTTCCACTTAGGTCACTTACACTTTTTCAAACACGATTTTACCATTCGACTATCATTTCTGCTTTAAATTTGTGATTTTTACACAAGAAAATTGACCTGAAATGTGTAATATGTGTTATATATGTGCCGCATCGGCAAGTATGATGAAGCATATATCGCATGTCATCAGTTTTACATGCTTGGGCCAATCAACCTTTTCTCAAAAAAGGATTTAACCATTCGACTTTTTTTATGACTTGCTTGTGATTTTTCTAAAAGAAAATTTGGACCTGCTACTTGTATTGCCTGTTTCATATGCCGACATAGCATCCCAGTTTTGTAAAACTGATTATGCGGCACCTTAGCAAGTACAAGTGACCATTTATGTAACGTAATCAGTTATACACAACGCCAACTATTTTACACTAGCAACATATGTTACCTCGCAGGTCAATTTTATTTTTTTAAATTTTATGTTGAAACAATGTTGGAATTTGGGTTTCTGGAACTTTTAACATTCAACGATCATCTTTATGCTACTTTTATGTGTTATTTTAATCGACTGAACCCATATTACTTGTTACATATGCTGATGAGGCATGCCAGTTGTGTAAAACCAATAATATGGCATGTCGATTTCACACAATTGGCAAGATGCTATAACATATGTAACCTTTTGAAAAAAAGTATGAGTGACCTAGGTGGAACATTAGTGAACCTTGATTGTTATTTAGTGATATCTACCCTCGTTTTGCGTGTGACATAACTCACATATCACAATAATAATCGGATATCAATGAATTTTCAGAACCAACAAGTGCTTTCTGTCAGAATCGACAAAGAACCACAATCAATTAAGAAACCTGAGGGAAAAGGCTTTCGTGCAAGTATAAATCCATGGAAACTTATCAAAATGAGCCGTGAAAAAGCTCAGTTAGCTGCTGATAAAGCCCGCGAAAGGTTTATGAGACAAAAAACAGTTAATCAAGACGACGATTTACTTAAGCCACTACCACAGGAGACAAAAAGCGGGCCATCACTAACAACATCAAAGATAGATAACAGTGTTATTGGTGTCACTCCACTTGTTGTAAAAGGCACACTTTCGAGTCCTAGAAGACGGTTTTCTGTGTCTCCATCACCAAAACAAATGTACAAGAGTAATTTTGATCTCAAGTTGACAGAGGTTTCTAAGGAACTTGAGACATATATTTCAAGGCAGGTTTTGTGTTCTGTTATGAAAACCGGCGAAAACGAGTCGTCACCTTCTGCAAGATGATAGTTTGATCTTCTCAATCTTTGAGAAAGCTGTGTATTTAATTATTATGTATGTGGATTTTAGATGAGTTTATTCATTCACACATATACACTGTATTTATTGTTTATTATATAGGCTCACTAAACATACAAAACTCTATTCTTTAGATTTATTTGTCCTGGTTTATAGACTATTAAGCTAAAGATTGTCGTCATGATTATAAACAGATACCATATATATTAAAAAGCTTGTAAAATTGGGGCCTTATTGGATTGGGGCCTAAAGCGATAGCTTTAAAATACTACCCCCTTGAGCCGGCCCTAGGTGTGCTAAACCGCTACTAACAGAGGAGATAATGAAAAACTCTTGAGATTTGTACTTAGGTTTATTAGTTAACATCCATCCCCAACCTCTCTCAATTGACACAGCAATATTACAACTTTTTAACCATCACCGTGTATTCTAGGTCGGACAACCAAGATCGTAAGCCAAAGATAAAAATATGCTAGCTAGCTCTGTTACTTTAATTTCATAATATGGGGTCTATGAATTCATCCATAGAAGTTGACGAATCCAAAGGTACATGATACACATTACGACTTCAACTTGCTCGCAATTCATGTAGTTAGTTCAAAGACTATTAAATAATATTTGCATATTCCATCTCATACTTTGGCCTCGGAGCTGACTGATGAAGGTGGGGGCAGCGATCCGTTTGTACCATCTTTGGGGGTTTTCGCAGGATCCTTCACCATCACGGGTTTAAACTGAAAGACGAATAGAAATCAGACAACAGTTTATTTTAGGCAAATTGCAAGAGAAAGAAACCGACTTACACTATTTTTATGATTTTAGCAACCAACTCTGAATCTAATGCAAAATAAAAGTTAACTTATAACTTAGACCATGTGTAGTGGTACGTGAAATTGGGCGTGATCCCCTTCCACCACGCCCCAAAACGCCCCGCACACTGTCCCCAGGGACGTTTTGGGTCAAAAATGGGCATTGGCTTGAAAAAAATAACGCTGCATTTGAGCGTGGTTTTCTTGGGTTTTGGTTGAGCCAATCAAATGTGGGGAGGGGCGTGAATTTAAATGCCCGCTACAGTCGGTCTTGTTACTGATTTTAGCAACCAACTACATATTTAACTGATTTAACAAGTAAACTGGCACTTCTTGATGGCATGACGCCTCATAAGCAAAAACGTTCTTTCATTGATTTAAAAAAAATATGTCAAATCAAGAGCTATATGTATATACTGTAACCCTAACATAGCAAATAACATGTTACATCATCATCTTAAAAAATTAGATGAATTGAACACGTTATTCATTGCTACGATGGGTAATACACGTTGAGAGTGTAAGTTGGTTTCTATTTTTTCAACTGTGGAAAAAAATGTCAAATTAGGTTCAAGCATGCAAAATTGCTTATGCGAAAAAAAAATAAGATTAATCTTTTTACAAGTTTGAAACAAAATCTTTTTTAATTTTATATTTTTAAAATTATAACTAAATCTCAATTTGTAAAATATAACTCAGCACCAACCTGGTATATAGAATATATCACATTTCTTCTTATTTGTGCCATCATTTCAATAAAGAGATTGTATCCTTCAAGTTTGTACTCGATAAGTGGGTCCCGTTGTGCATATCCACGTAACCCTACTGCTTGTTGAACAAATTTAAGTGCTTGCAAGTGTTCTTTCCATAATCGATCTATGTTGCTCAATATTAAGAATCTTTCAGCTTCTTTCATTAATCCTGGTGCTTCTCTGTCCACAATATCCTAGAGAAAACATATACATTTTTTTTAATATAATTTATAAATGATGGTTTAATACATATAGTCAACCGTTTGACTTGGCCTATAATTTGGGACGGGCAGTTCTAAACATTTTTTGGTTCCGAAATGAACGCCCCACAATATACATACATAAACACATTACACACACATATGTATGTATGGCAAATTGGCAATACAGAACCAATTTTAAGTAGACAATTGCGATACCCACATAGACAACTGTACCTACTGCTTTAAATGTAATACTACCAGAGAAGGTTTTATAATTGCGTACAAGTGCTTATGTTATTTTACTGAGTTTGAGGCCTCAATCCTTATCAAGTCAAATAGCTAACAAATTTTTTATTTAATAAAAGCTGTTAGGAAATTTGCTTTTTTGGTTTTTATCATTCTTTTAAAGGGAAATAAAATACCAACATTTTCAAGAGAAATAATTACCCTTTTCTGTAAATATGCTTCACGTCCACGAAGACGAAGATAATCCCTCAAATCTTCATAAGTTGAGGACTTGCTCACAAGTAAATCTGGAGTCAAATCATTCAACAAATAGCAATACCTGCATTAAAATAAGTTATTTTGATTTGTACATTTACAAAAAGAGGTTAATCAACAGATATTGAAATTCGAACTTACTGCTGGAGTTTCGCAATGAGCTTTTCAAAGTCCCAGTTTTCTTTAGGTGCATCAGAACCAATATTTGCCTGTCAAAATTCCCCAAAAAAAAAATATTTAAAATTTTCCAGTTCTGATGTATCTTTAATCTAAAAAGAAAAATAAATAAATCAAAGTAGCATTATAATATTAAACCTCTAATATGTCATCCATTGTGAGTTCAGAATATTCAATAAGTAGAGATTGGAGATCTTCAGATTCTAAAGCTCTTCTTCTCTCTGTATAAACACGGTCTCTTTGGCTGTTCAAAACCTCATCATACTCGAATAACTGCTTTCGGATGTCAAAAAAGTAATTTTCCACTTTTCTTTGAGCTTCATCCAACGCTTTTGTCAACATTTTTGATTCAATTGGTAGATCCTCAACTCTAAAAGCTCTCATCATGCCCTAACAGTTTTAATGTTAATTAAAGTTTACATTAACTACAATTATATATTAGAAAGAAAAATATAAGGACAGAGTTTAAACCTGAATTCGATCCCCACCAAATATTCGAAAGATATTATCTTCAAGACTAAGAAAGAAACGAGTACTTCCAGGATCCCCTTGCCTCCCACTTCGCCCACGCAGCTGTATTCACAAACACACACATATAGAATCAAGAACTCAAATACTATTAAGAATAACGACTAGTAAGATACATAGACACAAATGAACAGGCGTAAGATTGTGATTTTGTAAAATTTTATCGAACACTTCAATGGAGAGAAAAAATTATTGATTTGGTGACTTGTATGATTCAAATTCCGAAAATTTGATGTGTAGTTAGAGTACTTACTAAGCCTCCTTATAATTAATGCGCACACATACATAAATACATACATATAGTAAGGATCATGTGAGAACCTTCAATATGGTGAGAACAAATATGAAATGAACAAGAAAACATACAAAATGCATAAATATTGGACAAACACAGCGGCAATTCTATAGATGTTGCATGATTGCAACATTAACAAAAATAAATACCACTGTGTTTTTGCCATATATGTGTATTTTATGTGTTTTGTTGTGCAATTAATATTTGCTGTCACGCTCTCAACATATTTGAGGTTCTTGAGTGATCTTGACTCACTGGGCATGTGTGTAATATTTAATCATATTAAAAGTAAAAACTGCACCTGATTGTCAATTCTTCGTGATTCATGGCGTTCTGTACCAACAACATGAAGTCCTCCCGCAGCTACAACCTTCTTCTTTTCTTCTTCTGTGTAGGCTTTATATTCTTTTGCAATTTCTAAAAATGAATGCCGCAATTTAGCAATTACTTCATCTTGAGTGGGACCCTATAAAATACTACACAACATTAGTTGTTTTATGAAATTTGTAATTAACTTTAATCAAGTGATCCGTGATATATTTTCGTCATCTTTTCAACAGGTGTCACCTTTTCACAAGCATAAGAGAGCCGCTCTTCTGCCTCCAGCTCAGGTAAAGATCTCCGACCCCATGAGCTGGCAGCTAACTGTACAGCTTCCTCAACAACCTTGGTAGTTTCTTCAGATAGTGCACAAGGGAACAAACTTTCACTCACCTGCAACACATTTACATGAAAGGTATGACAAGATTTATTGGTAGGTTGATCAAACTGAACAGTTATTTTATCTTAGAGGTGGTAAAAAGGTCAGATTGGGTTGACCTGCAAACACCTTTTCGTCCCTCCCTTTGAAAAAATTATACTATAGGTAAAAATAAAAAATATATTAAGTGTTGCTTATTTACAAAAAGTTAGTGTTAGTACAATAATAATCTAAATCGTTGAATAAAACTATAACTTCCAACCACCCATTTAATCTGTTTGACTAACTTGACATGTTTCTCTTTTAACTAAACCTTTCATTTGACCCATATATGATAAACAAACCCAGATGACCCAATCATAAGTAAACGGGCCAAAAGTGTCTCCTCTGCCATGTATCTGATACAAACCTTCCATGTCTTCTTTGGAGGAGCTTTCTTCACGGAAACAAAAACTCCCTCAGATGGCTTAACAACGCTGCAGCATTTATATTATTTTAAGTGCGGATACATAACGAATGGCAACATAATAAGAAATAAAATTACATTTTTTAAGTAATGCAACTTATCATTTTAATGATGCAATAATAGTAATACCTTGGCATGAGCAACTCACGTAATTTCAACCTAGCCATAAATTCTGCATTGCCACCAAGAATTATATCTGTTCCCCGACCAGCCATATTAGTAGCAATAGTAACTGCCCCAAGCCGACCACTTTGTGCCACAATCTCAGCTTCTCGCTCCACATTTTCTGGTTTTGCATTTAAAACCTTCATAATGAATAATCAAATCAAAATGTGAGTAAAACTTTTTGTGGAGGAAAAAAAATGGGTTTGTTTTTTATGGCAAATTGCATTAAAAGGTAATGAACTTTGGCCTTATTTCTGTTTGGTGTAACCATCATGTCTTTATCCTAAAAAGGTAACCAACTCTCAAAACTGTTAACAAAAAATTATTTAAGGTAATCTAAACCTTTAGCGGGTTAAAATGCTCTTGCGTTAGTAACTTTGACCATGTTGACTTTTTTTCCTAACACAGTGCCTAATAACCAATTGATTTAGTAGAAGATTTTCCTAAATGAAAGCATTTTAAGAGTCTGAGCCGTAAGTGCACACATGTGTGTTACAAGAAACAAAAATTAAACCAAAGTTCCTTACCTTTTATACAATTTGCCCTAATCTTGAAGGTCAACCGTAGGGGCTAAATATCATAAAAAAATAGGAAGTATCACCTCATGAGGGATTCCAGCTTCACGAAGTTGTGATGATAATAAATCACTCTGCTCAACACTAGTTGTGCCAACAAGCACAGGCCGGCCCGTTTTGTTCATTCTAGAGATTTCCACAACAACTGCCTGCCACTTTCCATTGGTTGCCCTAAACACCACATCTGACTCATCCTGAAAGTGGCCATATTATTCCTTTATTACATATTTATATTTACATATAGCAAAGAGAACATGTGGAATATTTTAAATTAATGAACCTTTCGTATCATAGGTTTGTTGGTTGGGACAATTGTGACTTTGAGTTTGTATATACTCTCAAATTCTGAACTCTCGGTTGCAGCTGTGCCAGTCATGCCACAAAGTTTTGGAAACTGTAAAAGTTCCAAAAGGTAAGTTCATGTGTCTCAAGAAGTATAATAAGTTGATGTAATTTCATCCCATTTGCTTGGGTCACTTTGGGTTATATTTAATCCAAAACAATTCATAAAGAAAAACTCCTATGAAATGACGGGGAAAATGAGCCAAACGGGTCAAAAGGGTTGAAAGTCACCTAAAGTGATTTTAATGCATACAAGTATATGATACATAAATCATTAAAAGAATTCATGATTATTATACTAATATCGTCTTGGTTATATATTAGGTAAATTCCATAGCAATGTACTCTTCACAAATGTAACTATTTGGTAGTTTTGTAATTAAAGTTCTTTTTGCCCCTATTTTGTAATTTAATTTGCGCTATAATTACTGTATTAGCTTATTTGCATAAAATTTTAATTACGAGCTTAGGGCATAAAAAGTATAATTACCTAATTTTCTGAAAAGTATATTGCTATTATATAGAATTTGCCCAGTATTGAATGCATTTACTATGTTTATAGTTTTATTATTAAATGGGCAAAAGAAAATGTTTTGGTTCAACCCAACCTAACCCGCTTGGACAAGTACTAGAATACAAGTTTTTAACATAAAGTGGTTTTAACCTATTACATAACCAGTGACCCCGTCCATCTTGCCACCTCTAATAACAAGTTCCCAACCCTTCAGTGATAAAAAGATTAACAGGACCTGAAGAAAGAAGTTTTGGTAACTAATTGAGGCTAAGGTCACGGTCTCATTTTGAATGGGCAATCTTTCTTTAGCTTCCACTGCTTGATGTAGTCCATCACTCCATCGCCTACCCTGTGATAAAAGCAACCCGATTCTATGATCATGAAAATTACAGGTGTTTCCATATTAGATATTTCACAAATTTTAGCTCATTAGTTATTATTTAATAACAAAATAACATGTGCTAACAGATAAAATCGAAAATGTAAAAGTAATTTTTTTACAACATTGCAGTAAAACGACTACAATTATCAACAAAGTAACAAAATCGTACAAAATTAAGCTACTGAATCAAAGAATCATACAAAATTAAGTTATTAATTACCTGCATAACTCGACCACTAAACTCATCCACTATGAGAACCTCTTTTCCACGAATAATATAGTTCACATCTCTAAGAAATAACTCCTTAGCTTTTATCGCATTTATGATAAATGAGGCCCATTGCTCTCTAGGATCATATAAGTCTTTTACTTCAAGAATTTCTTCGGCATCTGCATAACCCTGTTCTGTAAGTAAAACATTCTTCTGCTTCTCATCAACCTGCAATTTATGATTAATTTTATGTTAAATTTGGGTAAAACGAAAACAAATATATAAACAAAGTGTCTGTAGCCATCTTTCCTTACTGTGTAATGTATATCTCGTTCAAAAGCAGTAGCTATTTTAGCAGCTTTATAGTATTGTTCACTTGGTTTTTCAGCAGGTCCTGATATGATAAGAGGAGTTCTTGCTTCGTCTATAAGGATAGAATCCACCTCATCGATCACACAGTAATTAAAACCCCTTATTACAAGCTCATCAACACTCTGTGGACCAAAAAGAATTTAAAACCTATAAGTAAAAGGTGGATCATATACAAAGATCATATACAAAGAATTTAAAACCTATAAGTAAAAGGTGGATCATATATAAAAATTACTTTCCATGGCAAGATTGTCTCTCAGGTAATCAAAACCAAGCTCGCTATTGGTGACATATGTGATATCACACAAGTAATTCTGCCTCCTTTCTTCACTTGTCATATTTTCTGCCCAAATAAATACTTGTTAGTGCAACAATAGCTAACTAACAACAAGCATTTTTTTTGCCAAAGTAAAAAAAATGGCAATGTACATCCACTTTTGTCCCATTTTAGTCATTGTACTTTTCATACATTTGAGTCATTGACGGGTTGGAAACAAGAAAAAACCATTTTTAATGAATCAAATGTACAATGGTTAAAACAGGGCAATACTGAAAGCAAGTTCGTATTTTTTGCAACAAAAAAAGACCCAGGTACAATTGCATCAATTCGCAAGCCAAAAAGGTTAACAATTAGTATTACTTTAGAAATAACCAAATAATTAAACCCCAAGCACAATGTATCCTAATCAGAAATTCAAATCCATGCTTAACATATATCATCTCATACAATTACCAGAAAAAAGTGTTTTTTTTTCCTGCTCTATTTTCTATTCCTGCTGGAATACTTATAACCTAAGAGTCAAACAGAGTTTAACTCCATAGAACATACTTTTCAAAATGATCCACTTTGGTAATCATATCTTTTCGTGTAATAGGCTGATATCGTAACTATAATGTAAAAACTACTACCAATTAGGGACAAAAAAACTTTAATTACCCGGTGTAATTATCAGCTATAGAAGTGGTGCTAGTAACTGTAATTGTACTAGTCCTCAAGAATATACTCTTAATCCATAGTCACTACTCATTGAAGTTTTTTGGTCTATCTTACAACCAGTAAAACAATAATTTAAAAAATAATAGTAACAAAAAGTAAGCATACGCTGGATCAGGCCAACCGTGAGTCCAAGAAAACGAGCTACTTGACCAACCCATTCGCAATCTCTCCTTGCAAGATAATCATTAACTGTAACAATGTGAACTCCTTTACCAGTTAACGCATTTAAATAAGCTGGTAAAATGGCCACAAGAGTCTTTCCCTCTCCAGTCCTCATTTCAGCTATTTCTCCTTTATGAAGCACCATACCACCTACATCAATGCAAAAACAATATAGAATTTGAACACTTGCATAACTGAAGCTTACTTTAGCGGTCCAGAGTAGCCACAGTACATCAAACATTCTAACTTATAAATCCAATTTATAGCCAACACATCATATGACACCATATAGTAAACATAAGCATCATTCATTTTCTAGACAAACACTAGTGGTTTCCGATAGTGGTGTTTTGATTAGTAGTCGGTAATCAGTACTAATCACTACAGATAATCAATCAGGTTTGTTTAATAATTAATACTATGATTTCCCTATTGCAGTGTGGAATGGGAATGTAAATCAATTTCTAAACCCGCCCTCCTGACAGGTATGAAGAATCCCTTGTTTTGTGGATACTATTCCTAATTTCGAAACACATACCCTCACTCCAAAGACCTCAACCCAAACACCCAATTCGTACAAAATAAATTAATAAATTGAACACCTAAATCAGCAAATTTTTATTGCCAGCTTCATTTCTCAATTCAAGTTTGACAATGTTACAGATCAAGTCAAAAATTTTTTTACCTATAAGCTGAACATCAAAAGGACGAAGCCCTAGAACTCGTTTTGAAGCTTCTCTCACTATAGCAAACGCTTCCTGCAAGTTATACACGTTAGTAGGGATTTTTTTTTTGCAGAAATAGTAGAAAAACAAAACCTTTTTGCACAATTGGTAGATGTCAGAAACAAGTTTTGGATTTTGGTAGAACTGCAATCTAAGATTGTGGTTGTGTCTTATGTGGCAGCTGAGTCAACTGGTGGTGCATCGTTGGCATGGACACTGAGATTGCGGGTTTCAGCATCACCTTGCACTTTGGTTCTACCAAAAACCACTTCTGACATCTACCATAAAGTAGAGATAGTTCTGGTACACACCATGTTTTCTGTAAACACTGTGAGAACCAAAGTGTTGTTTATAATTTTATAAATAACTCAGTGTTATTCACTTCATGCTACTATTATAACAGCACTGAGTTATTTCTTTGGGTTCCACGGTTTTTACATAAAAGTAAGGTTTGTATTTGATCGTAAAGCAATTGATATCCTTACAGGTAAGAGAGAGTCCAACGACTGAGGCGATTGACGAGCACGTTGCTTCAACTGCTCGGTCCTCTCTCTCAATACATTATCCGAAACAGAACTTAACTCCGATTCAAGCGAATTAATAATCGCAACAGTAGCAGCGTATTGCTGTCTAGTAGCCTCACCGGTATCAGCACCGCCTTTGAATATTCCACCTAGTAAACCTCCTAATGAAGCTGACGGTACTGTTATTATTTTCCGATCACGCTTATTAATATTAATATTAATATTATTATTAGAATAATAATAATGGAATCGGTGCTTGTTTCTGTATCGGAAGACGGAGCAAGGTTGTGATGATGGGAGGTTTTTATAGAAATTAGGGTTTGGTGAATTGGAAGCGAGGATAGAAGAGGATGATGATGATGAGGAGGAGGAGAAGGTGTTGACGTGTGATACAGATGTGAGTGCCATTGGATTAAGGAGATGTTGCAGAAGATATTATTATTATTATTATTGTGTGATTGGAACTGTGTGCGACATTAAAGAAGGAAGAGTGAAGAATGCTTGTAACTGGTGTGTGTGAGGAAGAAGGTGATGATGATGAGTGGGGAGGAAATAAACGAATTAAACTGATTTGGATAAGGTGTAGTGAGAAGATATTGGGGGGAATTAACCCTTAACTAACTATTATATGAGTATCTTTTTTTAACCGTTAACAATTGATAAGACATAATTTGTTAACAGGTTACACGAACCTCACACAAAATCTAATCGTGTCATTTTTTTCAAACACGAACCTGTGTATAACAGGTTAATACGATAAGGAACGCCTAGTAAAACAGGTTAACACGATAAGACACGATAAGAAACACGATAAGACACGAACACGAAACAGGTAAACATAAACACGACACGAAAATAAACAGGTCTTAACATGTCGACCTGTCATAGACACGTAACCTGTTAAAATCATGTAGGTTCGTGTCAGGTTATCGTGTTCATGTCTGAATTGCCAGCCCTAGATGGCAGTAAACGGCAACAAGTCACGTCGTAATCTCTTTTTGAATTGCAAATCCCACTCTCTTAAAAATAAAACCTTGTTTTTTTGAAGGACGGAGAATTACTGTGCATAACCTTTTTTACCCTATCCATGAATCGGATTGCCTCGTGAGCAAGGGATCTAAATGTATCGAAGGCAAATTGTACAAACACATGTTGATTCTCCAAACATGTTGTATCATGTTTAGCCACATTTTTAGACTCCGCTTTCGAAATTGTTTGCCCTGTCACGAACCCAGTATCTCGTAGTCTCACCAGAAGGGACACCCCAGTGAGGTCTACGCATGCAGGTTTACCGTCTGCCCAACCTAACACAACTATCATATATTAACATATACATTTTTTCTATAATTAAATCAAGCTGTACTCTTTCTTAAACAACTTTAGATGAGAATTGTGAAGTAACCTTCTATTGGTATCAGATGGGTAATAAAATAGATCAAAAACTTTACATTTAGAAATGTTACACAAGAGAAATCATACAGAGAACGTGTGATTCTAACTTATGCTCAAAATCCAAAACAGTTTATAATTAGAATGATCATATATGAAAAAATAGAAAATAAAGCAGATGTACAACGCATGTTAGATAAAAACAGTTATATAACACTGCATACAAATCAAATTGTATATAACTTTGGACGGGCTTCTTCTTTGATGTTTTTACAATCGAGCGACACAAATCAAACATATCCAATCATTCTCGAGTACAAATTAATCATGTTATTGTTCTACTGCTGCATTCTTACCAAAACCCAAGCCTCCCTCTTCTACAACATAAACCGACCCACTCAACTCAATTTAAAAACAAAAAACAAAAAATCGAATGTTCAACAAGAACATATGTTATAGATTGAATAATTGAATAATCTTCCTGTCGAGATTTCATCAATCTTCGTCTTCTTCAGGGATTAGGAACTCAAGGTCTAGTTTTCTCTTAAGATGAGTTCTGTCAGCACTGCATGGTAAAGTTTAAAAAAGTTGGAATGTCAATAAATCACATTCATGACATAGAATATAGCTGCATATAATTACTAAAATAACCTACGAATATTCTTGTTAACATTAACTTTTTGCGGAATCCAAGTGACGATTGTTCATAGATGTATGACCAGGTTCAATTTCCAGTAACTAAAATGATTGTAAATTCTAATGCACATGTATGCGAAACTGCCAAGGTATGATCTAACATTCTAATCCGAATGTCAATTTTTCTTATTTATTTTAAGCAGCTGTGAGAACCCTTCACCGGAAAACTAACAGGACCCACCATTACCTAGTCCCTAGTCGGGGTGTATATCGGAATACGGGGCTAGTCGGAGATCTAGGCGTTTTGGCCATTATGCGGGCCTTGGTGGTGGTTTTTTTTTTTATTTTTTTTTTATTTCTAGCTATTTCTTAGTATTATGTGTATCTATCTAAGTATTTCTAAGTATTATATGTATATATCTTAACATATTTTCAAATTTGTGTATATATAAAACACGTATAAAAATACCAAAACGCCTAATTTCGCCTAGTCCCTACCCTAGGCTAGACCTCACCGCCCGCTTAGCGCCTTCTGCAACATTGCCTCTGCCTTTGCTAGAAGGGACTTGAGTGCTCAAGTGCTTAACACTGCGCCTTCCCCTGGAAGGTTTGAATGTCCAATTCAGGCTATTGTATATCATTATACTTGGCTAATTTGTGATTCAGTTATGCCCTAATATATCATGGCTTAAAACAAGCGTCCATAGTTTCCATAACCACCAACGTGTCCATGGTCCAATACTAACCACCAAGATTTCCATAAGCTTGTAATAGTCTCTCCTTAAAGAAACCTTATTCCTCATATAAGGTGAGAGGTAATAAAAAAAATTCAAAAGGAATATTGCTACTTTTTTATTAAGAAGGGGTAGTAAGTGTTTTGGGTGGTAGTAAAATGGTGGTTAGTGTACGATATATACGGAAGTCACCTTATTACCTAAGGGTAATTTATCCACGTGTCTAGTACACACAAGATAATGTTCACATTAAGAAATGACATTAATAGCAAAGTAGCAAACAATACTCCTGCCGTATCCAAATATGTTGCATTTTCTGAAACAAACGACGTATGAAAGATTTTATAAAAAATGTGTTGCAAAAATATCAAAAGTTGCCTATAAATTAAATACAATACTTTTACAGTAGTATACATAGGTGTGTGTAAAGATGAAGAGGCGGAGAAAAGTAAAGAGATAGGTCATTTCATAGATACACGATTTTTCTTGATATTTTTTTGTCCTTAAATGTGTAAGGATGGTAAGAAGCCAATAACCACAAACTATCAAATAAATTCTTTAGTTTCTTAAAATAGAATAACTAAATTTTATACACACACACGTATGTAATACGATCTCAAAGGGTGAAGTCAATTATTCACTTAAACCTGCAAGTCTAAGTAAAAATTGTCCACTCAACTTGGTTGAATTTGAATAACATGCAAAATACAATAAAAAACATGTCAAAATAAAATACTTAAAAGCGTGGATGCCATTATGTACCTGTTAATTGTTGGTCTAGCTGGAGGCCTTGCTTCAAAGACTGAAAAATCCAGTGACATCGGTGCGGGCCCACTTCTTTCATTACCAATGCCATGGTCATCAACCTTATCAACGTGTCCTTCAGGGTGTGAAGTCACTCTTTTTGACTTTCTTGTAGGTGATAGCACGGTTGGACCAAAATCCGAGGGCTTTGAGTCTACAGACTCCTTTTTTGGTGGTGGTCTTGGAAGCGAAGCTGGTTCAGTAGGTGGAGGTCCAGATGAGAAGTACCTGCCACAAAATCAAATTTACATGTTTCATCCCCAAGTTTACAATATCTAAACTGACAATCAACAATTACCTATGCTCTAATGCCTGCTGTGATGAAATTCTAGCCTTTGGATCGTATGCAAACATCTTGGATAACAGATCCAATGCATCATCATTAGCCATTGGAAACAATGTTTTAAGCGGCTGCCCAGGAACAAACTGGTACTCAACATAATCAGGGAGATATATCATATCTGGCCATTGAGTAACTTTTGGAGTCCCAAATGCAGCAAAAATTTTCCCCAGTTGATCGATGTCACTGCTACCCTATGTTTCGATAACAGAAAACAAGCTATATAAAACTTATTTAAATTGATGGCACAGATGACTAATAAATTATAATCTTAAATGTTATGTGAAGATGAGGAAGTTGCATGGGTTCTATTGCAAATGCATAAAAATTAGAGATGATTTCATATATATCCTTCTAAAAGTTCAAAACTTTATGCATATCCTGTTAAATTTTACAATTAAGTACTTACCTTTTTGAAACACCAAAAATATCATATTTACCCATTTTATAGTAAATAGTAATGGATCAGCTTCTTACAAGTTTCCGCCCAAGAAATTTAGAGACCATTATGTGCTGAGATGATTTACAGTCTTATTTTCTATTTGTTTATTCAGTGAAACAGACTATTCTAGCTGTTATAAGTAACAGATTATATTTTATTTACTATGGTAATGGATCAAAGTACGATATTAGTATTCTTAAGTATTTTAAAAGGGTAAAAATGTTATAATAAAATTTACAAGAATATATACATGAAAATTTGAACTTTTAGATCTATATATGAAATTAAAAAAAGTCATTTATAAAAATGATGCAAGTATAAGTGCGGCGTATAACACAGACACTATCAAGTTACCTGCAGGAAAGGGCGGCGTAAAAGGAGCTCAGCAAATATACAAGCTGCAGCCCAAACATCAACCCGGGACCATACTGTTTTGCACCAAATAATAGCTCAGGTGCTCTATACCATCGAGCAAAAACCTAATTACATAAAATCAAGGCAAAATGGTGTTCAAAGTATGACATTAAATGAAAATTAACATGCTAAAAAACTACAAACTATCACACACCAACCCGTTTACAGCCTATTTACCCGCCAACCCATTTGGCCGTTTAAATTAGCAAGTTACACAGGTTACATGTATCTGGGTTAAGGTTCAACTGTCCACACAATCAAGTAATCGAGGCGTGTTCACGTCGGGTTATATTTAACTGCCATCCTGAACCCGAGACAAGTTTCGTGGTGATGCAAATTGCGAAAGCAGTATTATGCAAACATCATAGCATTACTTTTTAATTCGATAAACACCAGAATAAACTTCGGAAAGAAAATTTGTTACTTGATTGCAAAAAAGCAGATGTTACAAGATACTACTTGATCAAACAATGATATAGGGCGTTACTGGAACAGTTTGTTGAATCACACGTTTTCTTTGATTCAAGGTAACCGGAGTATCAACTAGTGACTAACAATTTGATATGCTTCACTTTAGTAACAAAAATGTTTCACTCAACACGCTATGCTTGATAAATCAAATATTTTTGTCTCTAATGTATTTAGTCGATATTTCACATGATCAATAATGAATCATTAAAGAATAAAATATTGAAAATAAATGGAAATGACACTAGTTAATAACTTATTTTCCCAAGAAAGTGAACTAAAAAGTTAAAAAAAAAAAAAAAAAAAAAAAAGCTACCCGGCATATCAAGTACATTACATAGGAATTATCTGAAACATTATTGGATTCTGGTAAAAAAATATATATGTTTATTTAACTGAATTGCCCTAGATCATTTATAAATAACAGTATAACACTAGCTACCATAAAATTGAAACATACTAAAAAATATTCCTTCCAAATCAAGGGATACTGTCATCAATCCAAATATAATAATATGTTCCAGTTCAGGTAATATATTTATTAAATTAATTTACCAGATGTCAAGCTTGCTATCAGAAATTAAGTCAAGAGGATGCTTATAAGTTATAACATAGAGCAATTAGAAACTGAATGAAAAGATTACCTGGTGAGTAAACCTTCTGTCAGGACTACCGAATATGCGTGCCAGACCAAAATCTGCAAGTTTTAATTGTCCACGAGGTCCTATCAAAAGATTATTTGGTTTCATATCCCTGCCAGAAAATTTTCAAGCAATTAATAAAAACACATAAATAATGTAAGCAGCGGAAAGAAGCAGATTATACTTGTAACATAGTGCCATATTAAAACACAATCCATTGAGATTACCAGGGAAGAAAATACTCAAATATTGCTAAGTACAATGGTACTTGGTTTAAGGGGCTCTGCAAGTTCAAAGTTGTGTATATATCATTCTAATTTCATAATACCACATATATAAACTTTAAAAAATACTAAAATCATAATTATTTATCCATTCCATAGTAAATAAAGTAAAATCAGATATAACACCTTGTTTGAATAAATAAACTAATAGAACACCTACGAACCAAGATGATTCATGGTAAGAACATTGGATTCCTACTTATATGAATAGCCAGTGGCCTGTTATAAGTAAGTGATATTATATCATCTGAGATGAAACGGTAAATATGATAATCTAGTATTTCAAATGGGTAAATATGGCATTATAAACTTAGAAGGATGTATACAAAAATTAAAAGCTAGTTTTACAGGTGAAATCAAGTACAATGGTCAAATATGTTAATGTTTTACAAGTATATATTTCAGACTTTTTCCAACTATGATGGTTGTTTTGGTTACAAAATTAAATTTACATCCACAAAGAAAAAGGTGAAGTTTTGGTGCCATATTACCTATGCAAAACCCATTTCTTGTGACAAAAAGCAAGTCCTTTTAATGTCATCTGCAGGTATGACTTTATATCAGTGGGTGAAAGAACGATGTTTCTATCCCGAATTACAGCTTCAAGATCAGTCTCCATAAACTCAAAAACAAGATGCAAATTCCCTTTATGAGGAAAAGCATCAATCAGCTCTATTATATTTGGATCTTTAAGCTCTTTCAGTAACTTTATTTCTCTAAGAGCAGTAAAATTCACCCCTTCCTTCTGCTTCCCAAGACGGATTTTCTTTATTGCAACAGTTTGTCCCGTCTGTTCCAGAAGCCAATAGTTAATATAGTACCGCATATGTATTAATAGACTAAGCTCTATCATTCTGCATCCACTCTTTTAATAATAAGTTTAGCCTAAAAATTGTTTTTGTTAAAAGACTTATTTCAAACACCCTTATATTAGTAGAATGGTAGATGGAAAACCAGAAACAGCGTCAATATTTATACATATATCATGAATATCCATATATCGCCACTGTAAAACAAAAGATTAAAAAGTGTATAAGAAATACATCATTAATCATCATTGAAGTTACTTTACTCTGTCTCTTTATACTTTCATATAGATTCTTGGTTTTAACAAGCAATAGGTGCACAAAAGCGACGAGGTCTAAAATCGAGGCGCAAAGTGGCAAGCGCAAAAACGGCGGGTTTTTCGTACCTGAGGCACGCAGTAATTACATATTTTTTTATATATCCCATAGGTTTTTAGCTTCCTTTACCCAAAATATAGCTGCAAATAAGGTTTTTATATAATTTTACCTATATGTACAAGCCAACAAACCCAAGGTACAACATGTTTCTGCATAAAAACTCTCAGAGTACAAGAGGCGCGCGCCTCAGGGCCAAAAATTACCAAAAAAAAAACAAATACAAAAAATGCGCCTTTTCTGCGCTTCCTGGAATTACGCTAGGCGCAGTTACAAAAGGCACCATACAGTGAGCCTTGTTGCGCCTCGCGCCTAAGGCGCGCTTTTTAAAAACCAAGTATATATTAGACACTATGACTTTACATTCGTTTGATATACAACATTTTTTGCTTTAGCTGCAGCCTACAATTCATAAAAAATATAAAAGAATACTTAAAATAAACAGTGCATCTGCTTATTGTGCTTTTTAAAAGCAAACAAACATTTTCTAGTGTTTGGATAAAAAAAAAAAAGTGTTCATATTATTTACCTACTTACTATAGGTTGAAATAAGAAATCTTCAACACACAGTTTAAAATTGCTTATTCAAACTGATTATTCTTAGGTAGTAGCAAACAAACATTTTCTAGTGTTTGGATTAAAAAAAAAGTGTTCATATTATTTACCTACTTACTATAGGTTGAAATAAGAAATCTTCAACACACAGTTTAAAATTGCTTATTCAAACTGATTATTCTTAGGTAGTGTTCATTTCACAGGAATGAAAGGGAATTGGAATTGGAAATGGAATTTGAATTGGATTTTGAAGAATCCCTTAAAATCCCATAATGTGTTTGGTTGGTATAATCATCAATGGAATGGGAATGGAAAATATGTAAAATGACATAACTACCTTTTAAAACTAGTAAATTGACATGAATTCCTACATATTTGATAACATTCCCTCCCACCTTTGAAGGATTTTAACGTTGTGTTCCAGAGATTGACTTAAGGGGGGAAGAGAAAGGATCTCCCTCCTCTTCCTTTTATTGAAACGAACATGATATGGAATGGAATCAAATTCCAATTCCTTTCGAATTCCATTCTATTCCTGTGAACGAACACTACCTTAGTAAACTGAAAATAACAAGTCCAACCTTCTAGTAAAATAAGCTATTTGCATATAACCTATTCAAACAAGAAATCCCAAACACCTAAAAAACACAGTAGTCAATGAAACCCTAATTTTTACATTACACAGCCAACACAACAGCCACAGACAGATCACAAAAACTATACTAGCATACAACACAGTATAACATATTAACATTACAATACCTTAGTATCAATAGCCTTGTATACGACACCATAAGTACCTTCTCCAAGAACCTCACGCTTTAGATAACGATCAGCAACTTTTTTAGCTAATAACTGATCTAAATCCGCCATCTGTTTTCCTCTATTCCAATTTACAATTCCTTTACACCAACAAACAAGCTATGTAAACCCTGTGTCTGTTCCATTAACAACAAATCAGTAATCAACATAATCCAGTTTCCTCCTAACTAAACCCAAAACCCTAGCAATATAAGCTAATATTGAACACAGATATTAATTAAAACCTAAATTGAGAACAAAATATAAATAGATGTGTGTATATGTGTGTGTGTGTGTGTATATATACCTCTTTAAGCGTAAATTGTGAAGGAAACCATAGCCGTAAGATAGTTGATGGAATAAGACGATGTGTGACGGATTAATGAGACGGATGTGGAGCAGAGGTGGTTAGCTAAGCAATTAGTGCTGGTTCTAGAAAGAGAATGTGACAACAGGACAGGCTCGTACCGTAGGGTGAGAAGTGAGATTCTCGTTTTATGAAGGTTTAATGGCAGGGATGACCTCGGATGATATCGGTACCAATCGATATCGAAAATACCGATCCTGAAAACTTTCAAAACCTAATATCGATACTGATATTAAAAAGATACGGTATGGTATTGGTTTAGTACCGGTATTTTATCTTAAAATACCGATCTCATACCAATACCGAAAATAGCGAAATCGAAAACCTCTAAATTTGAGTATCGATACTGAACACCCTCGATTCGTTACGAGATAGGTTTCGTTTCGAGATCGGTATTGGTTCGGTATTCGATACAATATCTCATCCTTATTTAGGGCCTGTTTAGACATGGGTTTTTGAATTGGAAGTGGGAACGGGGGATTATTGGTGACATAGGAAAATCCTCTAATGTCACTTATGTGTAGATAATAATTATTTTCAAACATATAAAGTAATTAACACAAGATTAGTTTAGTGTTAAAACTTATGTACTTTAGAAAGATTGTAAGATGGAGAAGTACAAAAACATATAACTTATGAAAGTGTATATATACATGAGATGTTTTTTCTCATATACCTTGAGCAGTTGAGCTTTATTTATACTAGAAAAAGATTATGTATTCGGTAGAAAAGTTTAACTATTTGGATAGACTAGAAATATATCACATGTATTCAAAACGTTTATCTACTTCCTTGGTAGATCAAGATGGTAAATTTATATCTTGAATGGTAAATATTCAAAACACTCTCTCATGGATGACACTTTGCAACCTTCGGGATCTTGAAATATTACCTCATTAAAAACCTTGCTAAATGAAACCTGAAGGGATAGGGAGCCTAATCCAGGCGTAGGCGGAGGCGGCGTCCATATCCCTCTCCTCCAAAATCCAGGTGCCAACGGCCCTGTCTTCCGTGGAGCCAACTCAGCGGGGGACAGGCCACAAGCCAGAGTGCAAAACGGTAAGCAACGTCAGCACACAACAAGAGAGCGCGGAATATCCTTAAGTCATTTTTGGTACGACGTACGGAAGATAACAAAAGGAAGATTCAGCAAGATCTTGGACAGAGCACACGCCAACAGAATGGCGACACGTGGCATGGGCGGTACAACAGACACTGACAGGAACGGCGACGTGACTGCTTCTATGCTTCCTCCATAACGTCATCAACAGTAACCAACAGACATCCCCCTGCTGTTGTCAGACGTCATATCAGACGGCATCAGGTGGGTCAACTACTGTAGCCAGACGAATGCTGTCGACCACCAATCAGAAGCTGCCACGTGTCCGCCTCAGGTGATGACTGAACAGTAGCCTGACGTCATCTACAGTACTCAGCTTTTCCCGCCATTTTCTGGAAGGTTTTCTCTTGGGCTTTTGGATGGACCCAAGCCAGATCCACTACTCGTGGGCTCCTCGTCTAGGCCCACGAGTTCTCCTATAAGTAGGAGAGTTCATCTCCTTTGCAAGGGATCCGAAAATTTCTTACTTGTAATAGAGAGCTAGGTTTACTTGTAACACTTTGTACACTCCAAAGTAATATTAACCGGCTCTTCGCAGTGGATGTAGGTCACTACTCGACCGAACCACTTACATCTCGTGTCTTTACTCTCTCTCACACACACACACACACACTCACTCATACATATTTCTCACCCGGGTTTAACTTAACGGTTTGGGTAAAGGATAGTATTTGTAGTTACGTAAGTATAAACCCCCTCGGTAATTAGCGATAATAACCGGGATACTTATTGTTTCTTCATTGGCGTCATCCAACGGTTAGAACATCTCTTTCTCGTCTTTTAAACCCACCCATGGCTGAACCCAACCCTAACACATATGTCATCAACCAAACTGGGGAGGCTGATGCTCAACTCCTCGAAAACGAAACTACACCAAACACAGTCGTTAAACAACCCATGTCACGATTCGAGAAGCCAGCCTTCGAGGTTCGTGACGTGGACACTGATGACGACAGTGATGGCAGCTCCGAGGATGACCCAGACCAGTGGCTCCTCCGTCAAAACACCAAGAGCGCCGCTATCTACCAGCGGAAACTCTTGAAGCAATCCAAAAAGAAGGGCAATGCCCTCACTTATGACACCCCACCAAAGAAGGGGCATAAGAACAAGGAAGTGGTTGGTCCTCGGGACAGTCGTAGTGGGGAGCCCAGCGGAAACGTCGGGGCTCGGGGCTACGCAAAGTCACACGACGAGTCAGATGGCTATGAGTCATCTAGCAGCGACTCCAGCTACAAGGGAGAGAAACACACCCATCGATCACACCACAACGATGAAGACGATGACTTGGTCAAGACGTTCAGGCCAAAGTCTTTCGCCGAAAAATCAAAGTTCGTCGCTCGCATAGCGACAACCAGAATTCCAAGGAAAGCTAAGCTTCCCAGCAGCATCGGCAAGTACGATGGCCTGCGTGACCCCGACGACCACGTTCATGATTTTGAATGCGCGGGGATGTCGGTTAACTGGCCCGTTCAGGTTTGGTGCCATCTTTTCGCCCAAACCCTCACAGACGCAGCCAGAGTCTGGTTCAACAATCTCCCCGCGGGGAGCATTAAGGACTTTAACGACCTCATCGACAAATTCGGCAACCATTTCTCGCACTTGCGCAAGCATAAGAGAGACAAGGCGCACATACTGTTGTGTCGTCGTCATGACCACGAATCTATCGATGACTTCATCGTCCGGCTCAACAAGGAGGCCTTGCAAATAGGCTGTGGGGGGGGGGGGGGGAGAAGGAGGTGTCATCAATCCAGTCCCATGTGTCATCCGGTTTGGATGTGGTGGTGATTTGTTTTTCTTTGTCGGTGGAGGAGAGGGAGGTGTTATCAACCCATAATTACTAGTTTCGACTTCTCCTTGATTTAGTTGATCACCATAATATCCATATGTATACAAATTACAAACTATATCCCTACATTAGATATAATATTCAGATTCTAACGATAAATACAAAACATTTAAAGTGAACACAAATTCCTAATTTATAATCAGCGGCTCAGGTTTTAAGGGGCATTGTGGGTTGATCCGAGTTCTCAAACTTCACCACTATTTATAATTATTCTAGGTTTGATTTTTTTACAAATATATAAAAGAATTTGCGTGACAAGTCCTTGTCCCACATTGTAACAATGTGCAACATTTTATGGGCTTGTATGTAGAAACATTCAATGGTTATTAGTTTCATAATCAATCAAATATATGATAAATTGTACACAACACCTAGTGAAATGCAATTAGTGTGTGTGAAATCGTTAGTTTTTTTCCAGTTAAATATATTTCTTCATTTCATAATTGTTAAATCACGTTAGTTTGTATTAGAAGTTTAAAATAACAATAGATGATTCATCAGAAACTAAATCGAACAATGTCAATCTCAAACTAGTTGGCTTTCTACTCATACAACATGCTTACGTTTGTATTATAAGGCTGTGGGGAATGCGTGCGGGGGGGGGGGGGGGGTGATGCGTCATGTGGCACTTGTAGGCCCATATTTTAAAGGTGAAAAATTGTAAGGAGTGAAAGCGGGAGGGAAGGGGAAGGGAGGGGGGGGGGGGGGGGTTGAAGGGAATATTATATTATTTAGTTTAAAAAAAAGTGGCCAATCAAATTCATCCAACTCACTTGCCCCCCTCCCCCACGCCGGTGGAAAAGTCCCCGCCTAAGGGGCTTCCCCCTTCCCACGCCACCAGGGGTGGTGTAATTGGGCTTGAAAACTCCCACCCACCCCCACCCACACACACTCCGTTCACTCTAACAAAATCAATATTTTTAATTTTTAATTTTTAATTTTTATAAAACCATAGAGGCTGTTTGGTTTACCTCTGAATGATTCACTCAGAGGTAACTTCTGAATCGCTCAGAGGTGGGTGGTGTTTGGTTGTAAAAAACTTGTCCTCTGAACTGAACCATTAAGACTAAATGGTTCAGCAAAGATATAATGCTGAATGAAAAAAATTGACTTCTCTGCCCTCTCTTCTGAATGGTTCCTACCGCCTCAACCTACCCCCCACCGATTAACTATCACCGATGAGTAAACCCAACGAATATGACATCCTCTGTACCGTCACCTACACAACGCCATCACCTGAGACCACCACCTCGTCGCTACCATCCCAACCTTGAACCCACTCCAAACAGCCACCACAGCTCACAACACCCATTTCTAGGTCTGAACTTGCCACGCCGCCAACACCAAAGATGGTGATGGTCGGCTGCTTTTAACAACGGGAAGAGAGAGAGGGCCGAGGTTAGAGGTATAATCTGTGGAAGGAGGGAGAGAGTAGAGAGAGAGGGGGTGGGGGGTTGTTTAGAGAAAGAGTCGGGTAGGGTTCATCTTGGGTGATGGCTAATCAAAATGAAGAGGAAGGGAAAGTTATAAGGTTTTTATTAAGATATTTATGTAGGTAGGTGGGTGGCGTGGGGTGGGTGAGGGTAAAATAGTGATTTCAGATATTTATTTAGATGTTTAACCAAAAAAACAGATTATTGATTTAACACTTACTAGTTCAGTGCCTCATATCGATTCAGACATCTTATTAATTTAGCAGTTACCCATTCAAAGATTCCCAAACAAAAATGAAAGGAAACAAAAGTTCCACCCCACTTACCAAATCCCAACCCGGTTAACCGTTTATCATGTAACGGGGCTAACGGAGTCACAATCACAATCGTCAATCCCACACCCACTTGTTGTAAACAACAGAACACACCACTGCAATCAAACCCTAGCACTAACACCACCACACCACACCACACCACACCACACCACACACCAAACATGGGTGAACAAATCACAAACCATGGATATAACCCTAACCTTAACAACCCTGAAGACGACGACAACAACAACCACAACCACAACAGCCACAACAACCACAACAACCACCTCCCAAAAAACCCAAACTATCCTTCATCACCGAACCAGAAATCCACAACGAATTCGCTCATCACCAATCCAACGTAGCCCGTATAAACAACGGCAGCTTCGGTAGCTGTCCAGCCTCAATAATATCCTCACAAAAACAGTGGCAACTTAAATTCCTACAACAACCAGACGATTTCTTCTTCAACAAACTCCCTACTCAAATAATAAATCTCGAACCCTAATTAAAGACCTAATAAACGCAGATGACGTCAGCGAAGTGTCACTAGTGGATAACGCCACAACAGCTGCTGCAATTGTGCTTCAGCACGTCGGTTGGGCGTTCGCTGAAGGCCGGTTCGATAAAGGAGACGCTGTGGTTATGCTTCATTGTGCGTTTCAAGCGGTTAAGAAGTCGATTGAGGCGTATGTTACTCGAGCCGGTGGTTCGGTTATTGTGGTGCGTTTGCCTTTCCCTGTTTGTAGTAATGAAGAGATTGTGAATGAGTTTAGGTTAGGGTTGGCTAAAGGGAAATTGAATGGGAAGAAAGTTAGGTTAGCTATTATTGATCATATAACGTCGATGCCTTCGGTTATTATTCCGGTTAAGGAGTTGGTTACAATTTGTAGGGAGGAAGGTGTGGGACAGGTGTTTGTGGATGCGGCGCACGCGGTTGGGAGTGTGCCGGTCGATGTGAAGGAGATCGGGGCGGATTTTTATGTTAGTAATTTGCATAAGTGGTTTTTTTGTCCGCCGTCTGTTGCAGTGCTTTACTGTAGGAAATCGTCGTTGTCGTCGGATTTGCATCATCCGGTTGTGTCGCATGAGTATGGGAAGGGGTTGGCGATAGAGAGTGCGTGGATTGGGACGCGTGATTATAGCGCACAGCTGCTTGTATCCGAGGTTATAGATTTTGTGAATAGGTTTGAAGGCGGGATTCGTGGGATTATGAGTAGGAATCATGATAAGGTGATTGAGATGGGACGGATGCTAGCGAAAGCATGGGGGACGAGTTTGGGTTCGCCTCCGGAAATGTGTCCTAGTATGGCTATGGTCGGGTTGCCTTCGTCGTTAGGGGTTTTGAGCGACGACGATGCTATAAATTTGAGAAATCATCTTAGAGAACGGTTTGAGGTTGAAGTTCCGATACATTATCAGCCGTTGAAAGACGCAGAGGTTGGACCGAGGGACGAGAGTTCCGGTTTTATAACGGGGTATGCTAGGATTTCTCATCAGGTTTACAACACTGTCGATGATTATATCCAGTTTAGGGATGCGGTCAACCAGTTGTTGCAGGATGGTTTTAATTGCAAGATGCTGATATCCAGAGATGAATAATAAAATCAGTATGTTATCATCCTTCTTTTTTTGTGTTATTTCTTTTCAGAAGAAAGAACATAAGGCATAAAATTTGTGATATGTTGTGTAGAATGTGCTTAGCACCGAGTTGTTTGTACGAGGATGCTAATGTTTAGTACAACGACGATGTTCTTTACATAATAAATCTCACAGGCCCGCTCTTTTTTAGCTAATATATTTCAAGACTCCCTTATTTACAAAGAAATTATTCTATTTAGGATATTTGGATTAGGGGATTTTAGACATTGCGTTTGGAGGCGATAATATGATATTGAGAGGGTGTTTGGAATTTCGTTTTGAATCTGATTTTTAGATTATTGCGTTTTGAAAACGCAGATAATAGTTTTTAGTGTTTGGTGTTTGGTGTTTGGGATTGTTTTAAAAACGCAGTCTTCAGTTTTTTAGGCTACCAGAACGCAATAATCTATAAGCAGCTCCACCCCTGCTTTTCCAAAACGTATAATCTGTTTTGAATAATCAATCCCAAACACCCCCTGAGTAATATAGAATTGTAGATTAAGATTACCAGCTCTAACAAAACAAGTAACACTGTAACAGGTTGGTAGCCTGGGTTTAAGGAGATAGTATTGGGTGTGCTTTTAGTGTTTGAAGTTTGATACAATGGTAAATAGATAATCAGCTGTTCGTTCGATTGTCTTATCTAAGGATATAATGTGAAATCCCCTAAATAACTTTTACTCTCTTAATATTGATTGTTTGACTCTTAAACAATCAGATAATCAGAAACACTATAGCCAAATGTTAGAAGGTGAGATGGTTGTGTTTGTTCATTGGGTTTGAATTGAGAGACTATTTTGGTACTACATGTTGATGGGTCGAAATTTTGAACACAAAGGTTTTGGATTAATCTTTGAAAGAAATAATCTTGGTGATTGTTTCGGTACATGTTGACTTCTATTTATACTTGCTAATCGACATCATAACCGTCACAACCGTTCCTGATTTCCCTCCCAAGATTCTGGCGCCAAATTAACTGATTTAACCGTCGGGGTATATTTGTCTTTTCTGCATTGAGGTGCGCCTTTTGGACAAGGCTGCACTTCCTTTACACAGGAAGTGAACATGATATCTTAAGTGAATTCATCCATTTCTTCAAACTTTTTCTCGGTATCGATGGATAATTCTTCAAAGTACTTGTTCAAGTATTCTTCTTTCATCTTTTCATGATCATCATCCTCATTCATCTTTTCAATAAACTTTCTTTTGAATCTTTATTTTCAATCAGATTTCTTTGACTTATAGTAACTTGTTTGAACATATTTTGAATGGTGCACACATTTCCTTCTAACTTTACAACAAAACCTTGCAACTTCAATTGATGAAGGCTTAGATAATTATCATTTATCTCCGTGGAGTAGAAAACATTAGGAATGATCAAAGAATGATCATCAACCGTAACATTTATCACACCCACTTCACGAATATAAACGAATTTATCCTTAAAACGACTTTCAACCCCGAATGATCTTTTAATCTTAAGATAAAAATCAAGATTACCGCATACTTGGTTTTGAAGATTCGGACTAACGTACCATATTTCATTCCAATTCCTATGATTAGTGTCATAGAGAATATAGTCATCATTTCTGTCGTTGGAGACATCAATTGGATAGTGACTAATACCGGTGTCTATGGCTTCTTTAATGAGTTGCATCCATTCGTCTCTTTCTCTAACATTGCAGGCACTTATCAAGTGGCCCGGTTCATGACAAAAGTAACATGATCGGGTTTCAATGGGTTTTCTTTTCGAGGTTCTTCGTCCTCCAAACTTGTTTTCTTTTCTGATTGACACGTTATGTCTCGGACCAGAATAGAACACTGAGTTTTGTGACATTTTTGATCGATGAAAATGAAACTTGTTTGAACAAGATAGTGTTTGATATGATTCGGAAAAACCAACGCTGTGATACCAGATTGTTGGCAGCGGAATTAAAGATACAAATGAATACTTTGAACAACAAACAAATCAAACACTACAAAGTAATCGAATCAAATTAACTTGGTAATAAAATACGAAGAACACAGGTTTTGGATTAATCTTTGAAAGAAATAATCTTGTGATTGTTTCGGTACATGTTGACTTCTATTTATACTTGCCAATCGACATCATACCCGTCATAACCGTTCCTGATTTCGCTCCAAGATTCTGGCGCCAAATTAACTGATTTAAACGTCGGGGGTGAACTGAGGCGCGCCTTTTGGACAAGGCTGCACTTCCTTTTCATACGTGCTTTGTCTTTGTCTTCCTTTGCAGCCGATAACCATTGTGATTAGTCCTGATACTAACATAGCTACAATCCTAAATAACAATCTAACTTACATAAAATACACACATATGCTTATATACACACAATACATATACAAATAATATTAAGTTCTTGTTTAAATATCTAATAACATCTTTATTCTCATTTCATTTCCAGACGTTTTTCATTTATATTCTGCAAAATTTCACAAAATTTTGAAGTTTCAAGAGGTCGAATGAATCGCTGCAACCAAGGATTTGTATGATCCATCCTTTATATTAATTAGATCTTCATGCTTTCCTTTCTCAACAACTACACCATTTTTAATCACAACAATGAGGTCAGCACCCTTAATGGTTGACAACCGATGAGCCACTACAACTGTGGTCCGGCTAACCATGACCCTATCCAACGCGTCTTGAACCACTTTTTCTGACTCGGCATCAAGTGCACTAGTGGCCTCGTCTAGCAGTAGTATCTGTGGACTCTTGACAATGGCTCTAGCAATCGCCACTCTTTGTTTCTGTCCACCTGACAATTGGATTCCTCTTTCCCCTACCATTGTGTTATAACCCTACAGTTCACACATCATTCTTGAATATTAGATCATTTACCATAGATTTTTATAAGATTTGAAAGTTTGCCATGTAAACTATATTAACAACCCAAAACGCACCTTTTTTATTAGAGTTAATTACACGAATGGTTCCTGGTACTGTGGTATGTACATTTTACCGCTTTAGTCCCTTTCTTTTATCGATACTATGGAATGGTTATCGTTTGCTAAACCGTAAAACCAAATTCATACTTTTTGAAAAGAGAACAAAACCGTAAAACATGCATACCACAAACGTTTGTATAATTAACTGTTCCTTTCATGAACATAATTTAGGCTTGTAAACAGTGGCAAAGCTTGAGAATTCGGACCGGGGGTCGGAAGTATATAACTATTTAAAAAAATGGGGGTCTAAAATCTAAATCGTATATACCAAACACATTCTATACGGATACTATATAATCAAAATTTCTGACCGAAAATTCGGGCGAGTCGGGCGAGACTCCCTGCCCCCTATATCCTACGCCCTTGCTTGTAAACGAATCCAATGAACACGAATAGGGGCTTGTTTGTGTTTGTATAACTTTTACCGGAAAAACATATGAACATGAACACTTACAACGAATGGATTTTTCGTTCATGTTTATGACACTATTCATTCAAAAATTAACGTGATCGTGTTCTTTAGTGTGCATTTGATGATATTCTACACAAACAAACACAAATGAAATTAGAAGTTAACAATATTCATATTAAAATAAAAGTATCATCATGCCACAATATCAAACCTTTTAAAAGTGAACAATATGGGTTGAGCTAGACCAGATTGATGGTTCAAAATTTGGTTGGGTTGTCTTTATTGAATCAATATGTAAATGAACATAAACGGACCTTAATAACATAAACGAAGCGTTTAATTTTGTCATTTATTTAAACGAACACAACTTTTGTTCATGTTTGTGTTCGGTAAGCAATGTTGTAGAGAAGAGAAAAACCTGGTGTAAGCCACTGATGAACCCGTGGGCATTGGCCAACTCTGAAGCAGCGAGTATTTCAGCCTCGGTTGCATCACCATCTTTTCCATAAGCAATGTTGGCTCGGATGGTGTCATTGAACAAGACCGGTTCTTGGCTCACTAGACCCATCTGTAGTCTGAGCCACTTGAGTTGAAACTTTTGCAACTCATATCCGTCCAGTGTGATACAACCTGAAATCGGATTGTAAAATCTTTGTAGGAGTGAGATAATCGTCGATTTCCCACTTCCGCTCTCCCCGACCAACGCCACTGTCTGAAAGAAAGACGCCGCTGTTTGGCTTAGCCACTTGATGTCATAATAGTTGGCTTTAAATGAAGGAAACTTACCTTGCCACTGTTGATGGTTAAACACAGATCATGAAATATCTCGACATCGGGTCTGGTTGGATAACGAAAACTAACATGACGAAACTCGATTTCCCCTTTCACATGGTGTAATATCATTCCAGATTCATCACTTGGGTCTATCTCTGACTCGCGATCCAGAATGGCAAATACCGATGCAACAGAACTCTTGGCTTTGCTTGTATCCGGGGCAAACTTGCCCGAATGAGACACTGCTACCGCTGCCATCGTCAAAGCATAGAATACCTACAAGAACATTTTGGTACTAATGATATCAAATGTGAATGAGTGAATCAAACCGACAACAAAACATGTTGTGGTTTCGAGTCCAAACGTTACCCACCCTGAAAACATCACTGAATGTAGTTGTTCCTGCCTTAACAAGCCAAGCTCCGGCGTAAAAGCTGGCTGCATACACACAAAAAAGTAAAGAATACGACACTCCAACCCGATCCCTGCGATCAAACCTTGTTTTATCCCCATTCTTTCGGGACCTGCACATTTATCTCTATAAAACTGCATCACTTTCTCTTCAGCACAAAAAGACGCTACTGTCCTTATACTCCTGACCGCATCACTCGCCACCTGGCTCGCTTCTTCATACATAATCTTAGCATCAGTGCTAAACCCTTTTGTAAATTTTAAATAAACGAACCCGTTAGCTACTACTAATGGAATAAGAACAAGAATTATGAAAGCCAACTGCCAGCACGTTGCGAAGGCAATGGTTAAACCAGTAACAACAGAAGATAAATCTTGAACGAGTTGAGCGAGTGCATCACCAACCAAAGCACGAACAGCGGCTGCATCTGCTGACAACCGGGCACCGATTGCACCACTTGAGTTTTCCAGCTTATCGAACCAACCGATCTCCATGTTAATGACTTTCTCAAAGCATAATAATCTCATCCTTTTTATAAGTCTACACCCAGCAACTGAGAACAAATATGATCTTACAGAAAGAGAAATACATGCTACCACTCCCAAAAGTATGAACATTATAGCCCAGAATTTCGAGTCTGATTTCATTTTATGTGGCGGTTCGTAAAACGTCTTAATCATTTTAGAAATAAGTATACCGAAAGTTGGGAAAACTGCACCATTAGTGATTGCAGCTGTTGCACCCATTATTAGTATTGGTAGCTCTGGCTTGTTGAGATAAGCAAGTCGGCGCAGTGGGACATCAGGCGGTTTTCTTGTTGCCGCCTTCTCCTCCATCGAGTCGTGGCTGCTGCTAGATGACTGCTCATTGGGTGTCTGTTGACTCGACGGTGTTGTGAGTTCCATAGAGATTTCTTGATCCTCCGAGCCATTGTTTATTGAATCGTAATTCACGTGTTGCAGTCTTATAAGTTGAGCATATGCTCCCTCAGGATCCTGAAGTAGCTGAGAATGAGATCCTGTATAAAAGAATTAACACATGTGTGAATTTCTATCTCAGCTTGAACTTGCAAACACGTTTAGCTAAATGGATTGTGTTCATGTCAACACATGAATATTCCTATCGTGTTTAGGTTCATGTATCTGACATGATTTTTGTGTCATATCCTTGGATTGGACCTGTCAACCCACGAACACAATCCTTGGAAGCATCAAATTATAAATGCACAAGGATGGTTTGTTTGGTGAACCTACCTTTCTCAACTATCTTGCCCTGATGAAGGACTGCGATCATGTCAGCATTTCTAACCGTGCTTAATCGATGTGCAACAATGACAGTTGTTCTATTAACCATTATCCGGTCCAATGCCTCCTGCACAACCCTCTCAGATGTTGCGTCAAGAGCACTTGTCGCTTCATCCAATAGTAGGATTCTAGGATCTTTCAAAATCGCTCTGGCGATGGCAATTCGTTGCTTTTGTCCGCCAGATAGTTGTGTTCCATGCTCACCAACCATGGTGTCCATTCCCTAAATAATTACAATCCATCTACAAGTTAATGAAAATCATTAAGCAAGGGGCTACAAGATTCTACTGCCGTTTTTTAAAGTTCCCAAAACTCGTTAAATTAAACAAACGTGGTTGTGTTTTCTTAAAGTCGATTAATAACACACGTTATACTTTGGTGGCTATACATGTTGTTGTCTAGCATCTTGCTAGTAGTTTGGTGACATAACAAAAATCCTTTTGTTGGCCGTTAGAAAAAAAGTTTAATCAGTTTACCGTTTTAATTACAAACCTGAGGTAGTTTATCAATAAATTTTGCAGCATTTGCGAGCTCGGCCGCAACTCTAATCTCATCCATAGATGCATTATCTTTCCCGTACATGATATTATCCTTAATGCTAGATGCAAACAAAACCGGTTCTTGGCTAACAAGACCCATTTTCTGTCTAATCCATTTTACTTGGAACTCTTTGAGATTAATATCATCAATAAGAACTTCACCTGCTTGAGGATCATAAAATCTCTCTATTAGGCTGATCACCGTTGACTTCCGCTTCCACTTTGACCAACCAAAGCCGCAGTTGTCCCTGCCGGGATGCAAAGAGAGAACCCACTAAATATTTCTTCATCAGGCCTTGCTGGATATGTAAAATACACATCTTTTAATTCTATATCACCACAAATGTCTTTTAGTACTTTCCCTTTTGTGTCATATGAATCTATTTCGGGTTTTCTGTTTATGGTTTCAAACATCTTGAATGCTGCAGCCTGACCCGAAGCAAATGCACTCAAACAAGGAGATGCTGGCCCAAGAGACCTATATAAGTCCATATTCTATGAGTATAGCTTAAAACATGTTTGGTATCAGGAGATAACATGCAAATAAATGATAATTAGGAGGGGGGGGGGACTGGACCTGAAGGGTGTGGGGCTTCGTTATGGGTATGTATCATTGACTGTTCGAAAAAAAAAGATAATATAATGGGCAAATGCACTCACGTGGATCCAGTAACCAAAGCCATGATAACGTTAACCACAGTCCCGCCGGTGTAGCCTTTTTCTAGCACCATTTTAGCACCATACCAAACTGCCATCGCGTAGCTACAATACATGATCAACACCAGCGATCCAAGACCAAGGCCAGCAGCCATTCCTTCATTCACACCAGAATTGTAAGCATCCATAAGGGCATTATTGTAATGTGCAAGTGCTTTTTTCTCCCCAACGAAAGAAGCAACCTAGGGTGAATAATTGTTTAATTAGATACTTATGAAATGTTTACTTTCATAATATGATCAATTGAATAATTTACCTTTTGTTATAAATGTAATGTTCTTATAAAGTTTTAAATGCATAGAAACTATTGATCACCAACACTTCATTGCAAAGAATTAGGTCATTTTTATCACTTTGCTACATTCCAACATATTTTTGTAAACAATGTCCGGATATATAGCGTTCAACCTTTAAAGCAAGTTTTAATATAGAATGCGAGAACCATATATGCACTTGTCCATATTGCTTTAATAGTGATACATATTATGTGACCGCTTAACCTCAACCGTAGCTTTCTCTCTCCTACTATGTCTAGTTAGTTCTAACTCATCATACTCAGTTAATCCCACCTATAGCAAAGCTAAGGTAGGGTCTGATCTAGTTAGTTCTAACTATGAGTGTTTATGTGGTTTTCTGTTAACATTTGTTGTTCAATACAAAACCAGTTTTAAGTAAATGCGAAAACTGCATAAATACTTTTACACTTTAACTGTCTACAAAAGGGTGTTATAAAACGTCCACCTCATTTTTTTTTCTCTCTCCATTATATCTAAGCAACATTATGTACCAACCGTTATATGGTTCTCTAGTTAAAATTATTTCTACATAGAACACACATATAACGTTGATTATGAAATCAACGTCCCTATATATGTGTGTATTAGTTGCCAGTAAATTAGTTTTAATCTATGCATGATATTAAAACAAATAAGTACAATACTAGCTTCCATATGCATTATATCCTAATTTTTATTACCGTCCTGATCGAGCCAAGTGTTTGTTCAACTACATTGGCCGCTTTAGCATACGCAATTTGCCCTCTTGTTGCCATCTTGGATATCCTTCCCGACATAACTCCACTAGAAACCACCATAAGAGGGACTGAGATTAACAAGACCAACGTAAGAAGCCATCCCTTAAAGAACGCTATCATGAGGCCTCCCAAAAACGTTGCCATTAGTTGTATGAATTTTCCAACCTACAAAACATTGACAATTATTTTTTGGGTGATGCTAAACGTACTCCCTTTCAAATCATGTTTATTTGTTATAATCCCTTTTACACTTGTAAAAAAAATTGATTTTTCTTTTAACATTTTCTTCCCTTGACCCTTTTTTTCCATTTTCTATATTGTTCATACAGTTTCAAATCATACACTTTTTGGATATCCGAAAATTGGATGCTGATTCGGATAACTATATGAAATTATTAACATTGAAATTTTCAGGTATCCAAAAACCTGATATCCAAAACCTGGATAATCCGATCTTGAACACCCCACACTTATACAGATAAAAACCTTTTCCCCCATGGCATCTTGGATGAGGACAATGTCGCCTGATATCCTGCCAACAACCTCCCCTGTGGTTGTTTCCTTATCGAAGAAGGAAACATCTTGTCTTAATATTGATTTTAGATACATATTCCTTATTCGCGAAGCTTGTCTTTCTCCTGTTACCGTCCACATTGCTATTCCTACAAACATACAAATTTTTTCGATTAAAATCATATATTTTAGTTTCACATTTGAGGGTGTGCACTACTACAAACCAGGCATATAGCAATCACAATTTGCTGCCGGAAAATAATTGAACAAACCGGTCACCATGTTCTGGCTGCTAGTTTGGTCCCAAATAAACGACCATCAAAACTGATCGCAAATGGGCATTTAGAATTGTTTTAGCAGTCGCATATACTCAATTTTCTAGTAGTGTCCGTTTTAATTTGTCACAGTTTTTTACATACATGTTTATGAATTTCGACATTTTTAAACGTGTGATTCCGAATATACTAAAAAAATGTGTAGATTTTAAAGGGTTAAATAATAAGTTTTGGTTACATGTAGTTGTAACAACACTACTGATGATTATTTTAAGAGTTATTTTACATGTAATGTAAATTCTTTAAATTATGATATATATCAAAGACAATTGTTTTTCAGAATTCAAGTGTCAATGATGATAATAAAGAAGCAACACTTGTACTTACCCATAAATGATCCAACACCAGTCCCAATAGCTAGGTAAACGAATTTCAGTGATACCTATAGCCCAATCACTTGATATATTTATTAACAAGAAACATATAGTGGTAATGACACAAAAATTAAAATCAATATTGAAATCGAGTAATGATCCTTTTCCTCCTAATTCGTCGAGATGATGACGCATGTCAAGATGATCAGGAATGATCAAGAAGATGACATGTGTCACGATCGACATAGATCACAGAGAGATATAAACAGATAAAGACACATGTCAGTACTCCTTTCTAGGAATATGAAACATTATAAGGAAATGTAATTAGAAGGTTATTATGTACCTTAGAAACAACATGAACCACATTATTGTTGTTTTGGTTCTCACCAAAAGCATTAATAAGGTTGCCTAAAAGGATAGTCATCATTGGCATGCATATTCCATTGCCAATGGCACCAATGGTACCCGCAATCATCAATATGTAGTCTTTAAAATCCGCAAATGCAAAGAGCTTATAAAACGGGACACTATTCACGCTTTCCGTTTCCAGTGCTTTGGTCGAGTGTGAGCCACCTTTCGGCTTTTCTTGAACACCGATCTTAACCATTCTAGTTTCTGCTAGGATGGTTGGATTTTTAGCCAAAAATTTAGAAACTTTAGTGATGGTTTTGTTGAAAATGAGCCAAAGTATGAAATTTAGTGGTTATTCATGGAAATGAACATAAGTGTTAAAAAGTCAAAGGATGTGTTCGGTTGATGCAATGGAAAGAAATTGTGTTTATATAAGCTTAAAAATGAGTGTGTGTGGGGTGGGAAGGGGGGGGGGGGGGGGGATATGATTGCACTAATGCAAAAGGAAAAACACTAAAGCCATGACAATACGGAGTCAAAAAAGTAGATAAAAGACTATGCCACTAACTAGATCCTTTCATGCATGAATATCTAATCTTAATATTTGACTTGGTCAAACATTAACCCAAATGCAAATATGGTGAAGTCTTGGGTTGGATAATAGAAAAAAAAAAAGTAGAAAGGAGATGAAAAAAATTGGTCAAAAGAAAGTACAAAACAAAACAAGCAACTAGTTGTCTAGTTACATGTGACTTTAATTTAAATGTTTGGATATATGTGCCATTCAATTCATAATAATTTGTTTATATTACATGCAACCGAGGCAAAGTTGTTTATGATTGAATCTCATAGGCACTCTTATCATGAGATTCTCTCAGATTTTGTAACACAATAGAGAAAACAAACTTATTTACTCTCAGTTACAAAGAACTCAACAATACAACCACAAACACAGAACAACTCTCACAACAACTCTCTGAAACATGATGATCTGATACTAACACCCTCAAGATCTAACTGGAAACTATTGAATCAAACTATAAACAATAACGAACCCCTAGATCTGAACAAATATAAAGAATAAGACTCTAGAGAGAACAATAAACGATGAGAGAGAAACTAAATTAAAGACTTTGTTAATGCATAAACTATCATACAGCTTTGGCTTATTCTTTATATAGTGCCACTAAGGGTATCTAGGGCGAGATGCTTTTAAGAACTTCTAAAAGCTCTATAGTGAAATGCTACTAATACTAGCTTTTAAGAAAAAGCTCCTACTAGCTATAAGCTTTTAATGAGTAAATGATACAAATACCAATTTTATCATAAAAATAAAAAATAAAAAACATGCATGCGCGCAAGCTTTTAGTTAATGCCCATTTTGATCATTTTGTTACATTTTATTAAAAACTCCAACTACTTGCCAAACGCCAAAAGATATTAAAAAAGCTACAGCTACCAGCTTTCAGTCACCAGATAGTTTTGTCAAACATACCCAACAGTCCTTAGCCCAACTTCCAATCAGTTCAATATCAACATTTATAACATGTTACAAACAACAATAAAAGTGTGTTAGATTATTAATATTGACATAAGTTTAAGAGTGCTACCTTATAATATTTCAACAATTTCCCAATATCATGCTAAGAATAACTAGGATTTCCAAAAGAAGGTAGAAAAGCAAGGATATGGGTTTGTGTGAGTAGGCAATAAAAACTTGAACAAAAAAGAAGTATTCAGATACAAGGGATATGCTCTGGGACGGAAGGATTCGAACCTCCGAATTAGTTCATGAAGGTCTTGATCGATGAGTCGATGTGTTGAACACTTGAACATATTAGCAAACTTTGTATACATGTTTTGGTACTACCATGCATGGAACCCAAAATCTTTTGTTCAAATCTTTGTTCATATATTTGGCTTATGCGTTTTATGTGGGTTTTTGAACAAGGGAATGAGAATCATTTTAATAAAGATTTGTGTAGTACAAGGGATATTAAATGGTAAAATGGGCCTGTTGGTAAGTAGAACCTGACACAAACACACAAACTTGAACATGACTCAACAAGTTGACATGCCTGTTTGTTTGTGTTACTACTTTAAAATTGCAAATATAAACCGAAAACAAAACGGCTAAACAATTGCAAAATTGATATTTATCTTTAAACTTTTGACACAAATATTGACTTGTTTAGCTAAGCATGTTAATGTTAGAATCAAATTAATCAAGAAATAAAAAAGTCAAACAATTGTTAGAATAATAAATATAACTTTATGTTTTATGTTCTAGTATGTACATTCGGATATATTTTCTGCAGTATGTATATTTGTATTAGTATGTATGTTGTTAGATGTAAACAATGGTTGTAAGTACATTAGAAATAGATAGGATATGGGTCAATTCGGCTGCAACAGATAGATTCAAAGGAGACTGCACATATCAGCATCAATATGGGTCAAATATTTCGAACAAGGGACATCAGCATACAACAATTAAGGCGGGACACAAATGTGAAAAGACCAAAGTACCCTTGTTCGTTAATTCTGTTTGTTTGGCGGCAAAACACATCAACCAACAGGTGGCAGTTTGATCAAAACAATAGACACAACGTTTCGCTCCATAACTGTCAACAAACACATCGGTTGATGACATATATATAGGATTAGTGTGTTTCATTTATTTCTTATCAAGATTGTATACAACACAATCCTAGAATCCTTGTAAACATTCATAATCTTTCTGATATTATAAACTTCTGTTCGAAACATTCTTGTTAACATATTACATTTCAGTTTCAATCATTTGTTCTAGTGTTTCATTTGTTCTTATATTTGATTAACAAAACATTCCGCTGCACATTCTTGTTTTCTAGGCCAACAAAACTGGTATCAGAGCCAGAATTGTTAATCAAACTGTTTGTAAACTTTCTGGTTCAAGAAGTGTTTCGAATTCTGAAATCATTTGACTTCGAATTCCTGTCTTAAAATCTCCTGTTTCTAAACCATCCTACAACAGTCCACTTATAAAACAACAGTCCGATTATTAAAGCCTGTTTGTTCATCATGTCTGAAAAATCAATCAATTCATACTTCAATCTCGAAATACACAACAGAAACCTTTTTAAGAACCGAAGGGAAAGAAGGGCTGAAATGCGAAGACAAGGAATAGAGACAAGATCATGTTTTTATTGCCACACATCGGGTCATCTTATAAGTTCTTGCCACATAAGAGAAAAGGATGAAAGTGCACAATTAATCAAAGATGCCATAGACACCGGCATAAATTATTATCCACAAGAAAGATTGCACACCGAAGAAGAATACATCCTCAAAGGATCCGGCTTTGGTACTTGGAGAGATGTTTGGTATGTAAGTCCCAAAATTCAGAATCACATAAGTGGAAACCTTGATTACTTTCTTAAACTAAAGAAATCCTTTGGTGTAGAAAGTAGAATTAAGAATGACTTTGTTTTTATAAGGGGTGTGGGTATGATTAGTATAGAAGCCGAAAACAATTCACTAATTATACCAAATGTATTTTACTCAAGTGACTTAGATGACAACATTCTAAGTCTACCCCAATTAAAACTTCAAGGTTTCATAGTCAAAATTGATGGGAATACATGTAGTGTCCACAATATGTTTAAGAATGAAAGTATGCAATTCAAGATGATGAAAGAAAGTAAAGATGATAAGGAATCTATGTTGAGGGAATTAGGAGATGATCATGAACATGAACAAAGAAAAAATGAGTACTTTGAAGAATTATCCCTGAATGCCGAAGATAACATAAAGAAAATGGAAGAATCGGTTCATGATCTTAAAATAGATTCCATGGAAAAATGCATTGAATTCTTAAACATCATAGATCACTTAGATTACCCGTGGGCGCATAGGGATTTGTTGAAAGACCATTTTCTTAGAATGGTTGATTGGTTTCTAAACTTTTATCTAAAAGTTCCAAACCGTCCAATCCCACCCATGGTTGAAAAAGGCAAGAAGGTGAATCTATTTGATCTTTATATATTGGTCAAAAGAGAGGGTGGACATGAGAGAGTATCAAAGTATAATATTTGGGTGGTAATAGCGAAAGATTTGGGGTTAGATTATGAAGACAAGGATATGGTAAGAATTCTTTATGCTAAGTATTTGGATGTCTTAGAATGGCAATACCAAGTGTACAAAACAGCCCTAGACATTGCAAATCAAGATGAGAAAGATAGTGTTGGATGTAGTGAAGTTAGAAAAACCGGTATTATATCACAACTTATGAATCGGCTTCACAAAAATTCAATGAATATGCATGAAGACTATGCTCTTTACATGGGAGGAGATTGGAATTCAGCAAATAAAGCCATCAAGAAACGCAAGTTTGATTTCTCTCAAGTTGAAGAAGCACTAAAAGAAGCAATGGACTCCCTTCCAAGATCATCAATGAAGCCTAGTTATATTTAAGGGAGGGTGTTAGAATAATAAATATAACTTTATGTTTTATGTTCTAGTATGTACATTCGGATATATTTTCTGCAGTATGTATATTTGTATTAGTATGTATGTTGTTAGATGTAAACAATGGTTGTAAGTACATAAGAAATAGATAGGATATGGGTCAATTCGGCTGCAACAAATAGATTCAAAGGAGACTGCACATATCAGCATCAATATGGGTCAAATATTTCGAACAAGGGACATCAGCATACAACAATTAAGGCGGGACACAAATGTGAAAAGACCAAAGTACCCTTGTTCGTTAATTCTGTTTGTTTGGCGGCAAAACACATCAACCAACAGGTGGCAGTTTGATCAAAACAATAGACACAACGTTTCGCTCCATAACTGTCAACAAACACATCGGTTGATGACATATATATAGGATTAGTGTGTTTAATTTATTTCTTATCAAGATTGTATACAACACAATCCTAGAATCCTTGTAAACATTCATAATCTTTCTGATATTATAAACTTCTGTTCGAAACATTCTTGTTAACATATTACATTTCAGTTTCAATCATTTGTTCTAGTGTTTCATTTGTTCTTATATTTGATTAACAAAACATTCCGCTGCACATTCTTGTTTTCTAGGCCAACAACAATGTGTTTGGCGCCAAAAACAGAACGTTGTACGTGTTTGTTTATTATGACGGTTAATATTAGTTATGTCGGTTAAGTTTAAAATGGTTAAATAACCGTCAAAGAACTTGGTTATAAATACCCCAATCATGTATCATTTGTATTATGGGAATAAGATTATAAGTGTGTGTATATTGTTTTCCCACCCTCTCTTCCTATCGAGAGTCCCAACACAACAGTTTGTGCATACTCAAACAATCAATCAATGTAAATCTGATAAATCCAAGTCGCTAATAGGCAAAGCAGGGGAAACTCAACAGTTAACGAGTTCAAGTTAAATTGATCCTAAACCCTTAATTTTGTGTACCCGCGTGTCTGAAATTTACATTTAAACTCAACCTCATCTTCATATAGCCCCAAACCCAAATGAAATTATTGGCAATACATATGTACAATAGTTATAGTTTAACATGTGAAATTATTGGCAATGCAAATGTACAATAGTTAAAAAAATTTCTGTAGCAAGAAATCAGTTGAAAAGTTATGATTTTACCATTTATATATACAAATAATCAATTCCTTGCATACTAAGTTGATCATGATCAACTTGGATCAAGCTTTATTAAAACAAACAATAAAATTGCCATGATTGCAAGCACTTACAGACACACAGTATGTACATGACCTTCATGTATAGGCTAATTTTAGAATAAATCCAAATCAAAGATACTTTTTCTTTATGAGAAAAGCTAATATGGGCTGATTTTTTTACGCATTATCTAAAAACATGCAAGTGCACCTAGTAGTCACTAGTCAGTCACCCTTTATTATTCTTTAATTTAATAAGTATATATATATACACTGCGTAGGTGGTACGTTCTTGGACGTTGGAGAAAGTATGCATGGAAATACATGAGAATCTTTATGAAAATATAAGATACAAATATTGATGTTAGTTGAAGAATACCAATGAAAGGTTTCTATATGTATCTTAAGCAGGGGCGAAGCTTGGTTTTCGAATCGGAGGGGGCCGGACTCAATTTTTTTCAATCGGTAGTGGCAAATCGGTAGGGGCCGGACTCAATATACCTACAAAAATCGTAAATTTTCACTACTGTGCCAAAAAACAGGGGGCCTTCGCCCCTGATCTTAAGTAAGAGGTTACAAATGCTTGTGAGTATCAACAGATTAGTTGTAGCAGGGTTGTAAATCAGTAAATGAACTAGTATGAGCTCGCTTCGTTTTAAGTTCAATATCCCAAGCTTGAGATCAGTTCATGTATATTAATGTTTAAAACTCAAGTTCGGCTCAAACTCAATTCGCTTATTATTTATTATTTACATAAATAATACTATATATAATTGTAATTACATTTTTAATTATTCATATAACACAATATACAATATTCCGTTATTTAAATTTATGGCAATAATAACTTGTTTAAGTTTGCAACCTTAGTCAGACTCGGGATATATAAAGCTTGAATTCATTATTAACGAAGCTCCAAACTCAAGCTTCTCACTCAAGCTTGAGCTTATTTAACTTTGACTTGCTTCGAGCTTTTAGCAATCTAATCTCAAATAGCTTACAAACGGCGATATTAGTTTGATATTTGAAAGGTTATGGTAAAAACAAGCCAAAACGACGCAACCAAGCTAGTAAAATTTCAATAATAACAAAGTTTTTGGCAGGGTCTAAAGAAGTTGGTATGTAGGCAAACCACACCATACCTTTATCTTAGTAGATACCAATCAACAACTTGATCTATCAATAGTAACTAATCATCACTAGTAACTTTCTGTTGATTAAAAGGGAAGCCTTTTGTCTGTTAGAATCGTTCTTGTCGAATTTTCTGTCTTATCCAATTCAGATACTGTATATATAATATACTGCAACTTGATAGCAATATTATATGTGTTCATAAACTGGTCCAACTCTACTGGAAATACAAGACCTACATGAATGATCACAATATTCATAACTTAACCATGGACATATTCATTTTCTCAAGTACACAACTGAATTCCCTCGCTTAGATTGTAACAATAATTTGACGAAATTACATCATATTCATAGTTGTTAAAAGTCACCGCCTCTTGCGCCTAGGCCCTTTTTTTTAGGTGAGGCGATGCATTTGCGCTTTGAGTCAAGGAAATTGCGCTTTAATTCTCCAAGTGATGGTTTAAGCGCAGATTTCAACTAGATTCCCGAATTCCGGGGAGTTTCCAGCCAAATTCGTTAAATTATGGCTAGATTTCAGCCAGATTTCTACTTTTATTCGAGGAAAACTACTTCTATACACTAATACATCAACATTTTAAAACTTTTGGTAGTGACTAAATGAAAAATAGTATTATTTTAATATATTTTTACTTTATTTTCTTTGTTCGTTTTTTTTATCTCAGGTCCTTGTTTTTTTTTTGGGTCTCGCACATAGGCCCCAGGCGAGGCCTATACGCCTTGAGTGCGCCTTGCGCCTTTGATAACTATGATCATATTTGACTAAACCGCACTTTGACGATCCATATATAATCACTAATCAACATGCATGACTCTATCAAAGCTTTATCCAACACAACAGTCCTTGTAACCTTCATTAAACTGGCTAATTTTACAAGGTCCGTCTAACTATGACCATTCCAAACCTTGAATAATTTTCACTTATTTTACATTCTACCTTTACAATATGAAACAAAAACACTTAACATTTACAATTTTTTTCAGCGAGAACACGTTTTAATTCCCATCCTTATTTGCATATTACAAAAACAAGATAAAATGATAGAGCTAATTGGAAGAGCTCATGTGAAGTGCAACTAATGATGCATAGGATCCATCCTTAATATTGATTAACTGTTCATGCTTTCCTTTCTCGACGATTACTCCATTCTTGACAACTGCAATGACGTCAGCACCCTTAATGGTTGACAACCGATGAGCCACCACTAATGTGGTGCGGTTAACCATGACCCTATCCAATGCGTTTTGGACCACTCTTTCTGACGTGGCATCTAGTGCACTTGTAGCCTCATCGAGTAGTAATATCTTGGGACTCTTGACTATTGCTCTAGCGATAGCTACTCTTTGTTTTTGTCCACCTGACAATTGCACCCCTCTTTCCCCTACCATTGTATTATAACCCTGCGATTCACACCTCATTCACTACTACCGATCATATTTGAATCTTATTAATGCATACATTCTTCTAAAATCGTTTTTATCTTCAAAAAATTTATTTTTTTAAATAACAACAAATTTTAAGAAATGCTCAAAAAGTGAATATGGACGAATCCATGCCGGATTCAGTGACATGACCCGTTTTGACCCGTTAGCTGAGGTGAAATATATAAACCTGGTGTAAGCTACTAATAAACTTGTGCGCGTTGGCTAACTCTGAAGCAGCTATTATTTCATCTTCAACCGCATTACCATCCTTTCCATACGCAATATTGGCCCGAATGGTGTCATTAAACAAGACAGGTTCTTGACTAACCAGACCCATTTGCAACCTGAGCCACTTGAGTTGAAATTTACGCAACTCAATCCCATCCAACGTGATACAACCCGAATCTGGATTGTAAAATCTTTGTAAAAGTTGGATAACCGTTGATTTCCCGCTCCCACTTTCGCCAACCAACGCCACTGTCTTTCCACTATGGATTGTTAAACATAGATCACGGAATATCTCAACATCAGGTCTGGATGGATATTTAAAACTAATGTGACTAAACTCGATTTCCCCTTTGACCGAGTCCATAGTCAAACCCGATTCATCAGTAGGGTCAATCTCTGATTTTCGGTCCAGAATCGCAAACACCGAGACTGCAGAGCTTTTGGCTTTACTTGTATCGGGTGCAAACGAGCTTGATTGAGACACTGCTAATCCCGCCATTGTTAAAGCGAAAAAAACTCTAAAAACATCTGCGAAATGCGTTATTCCAGCCTGAACAAACCGGGCTCCGACATAAAAACTGCAAGCATACATACAAAAAAGGAAAAAAACCGAAACCCCAAATCCGGTCCCGCTTATTAACCCTTGTTTGATCCCGGTCCGTTTTGGACCCTCGCATTTACTTTTATACAGTTGCATAACTTTCTCTTCTGCACAAAAAGACGCTACTGTCCGTATACTCCCAACAGCATCATTCGCCACCTGACTCGCTTCCTCGTACATCAGTTTAGCGTCAGCGCTAAACCCTTTCATAAACCGCATCTGAACATATCCGTTAACAGACGCTAACGGGATCATAGCAAGAATTACGAGAGCCAACTGCCAGCACGCTGTAAAAGCGATGAATAAACCACTGGCAGCCGACGATAAGTCTTGAACAATCTGAGCAAGTGCATCACCAACCAATCCGCGAACACTGGCGGCATCCACAGACAACCGTGCACCGATCGCACCGCTAGAGTTTTCCGGCTTATCGAACCAACCCATCTCCATGTTAATCACTTTCTCAAAGCATAATGATCTGATTCTTTTTATAAGTCTAGCCCCAGCAACTGCAAATAAATAAGATCTCCCTGGATAAGCTAGAAAAGACACAATTCCCATGATTACAAATATTAGAGCCCATAATGTTGCATCTGATTTCATTTTATGTGGCGGTTCATAAAACGTTCGGATCATGTTTGAAAGCAGTATGCTTAAAACTGGGAATATTGTCCCGTTAATAACCGCGGCTAGTGAGCCGAGTATCAGTACTGGTATTTCTGGTTTGTTGAGATATGCAAGTCTGTGGAGTGGGACTTTGGGTTGTTTTTTTGCATCTTGTGGTGATTCAATATCCATTGATTCGAGCAGTCGGACGCCTATTTGTGGCGAATCTAAGGAGTAGTGGTGGCAGCTAGATGACCCTTGGTAGGATATCTTTTGACCTGATAGACTACTGGTTTCTGATATATATTGGTCCTCTAAGATATGATGTTTTGCATCATTATAATTTTCCTGTAATTTTATAAGTTGAGAGTACGCGCCTTCGCGATCTTGAAGTAGCTCTGAATGTGATCCTGGTCAATTTATTGATTGTTCAGACTGGTGATTTTGGAATACATGTATAAGCATAAAACAATGTATAAAACTACCTTTCTCAACTATCTTGCCCTGATGAATGACCGCGATCATGTCAACATTTCTGACCGTGCTTAAACGGTGTGCAACAATGACAGTTGTTCTATTGACCATTATTCGGTCCAAAGCCTCCTGCACGGCTCTCTCAGATTCTGCATCGAGTGCACTTGTTGCTTCATCCAAAAGAAGGATTCTAGGATCTTTAAGGATTGCTCTGGCTATGGCAATTCTTTGCTTTTGCCCGCCCGAGAGTTGTGTTCCATGCTCTCCAACCATTGTATCCAATCCCTAATTTTAACGAACTGTAAGGTGCATTATACTATTATATAATTCTCTACTTAAAATTGATTCTGTACGAACGCGTGTTACATATATAGAAGCAAATTAGAATAAGAACCTGTGGTAGTTCGTCGATGAATTTAGCAGCATTTGCAAGCTCGACTGCAGCTCGAATCTCATCAATAGACGCACCATCTTTCCCATACATAATATTATCTTTAATGCTGGATGTAAACAAAACCGGTTCTTGGCTAACAAGACCAATTTTCTCTCTAATCCATTTTAGTTGAAATTCTTTAAGATTAATATTATCAATAAGAACTTCCCCTGCTTGTGGATCATAAAATCTCTCTAATAGGCTGATCACCGTTGACTTTCCGCTTCCACTTTGACCAACCAAACCTGCAGTCGTCCCGCTTGAGATACGAAGAGAGAATCCACTTAATATTTCCTCATCAGGTCTTGATGGATAAGCGAAATACACGTCTCTTAATTCTATATCACCACGAATATTGGTTAATGTTTTTCCTTTTGTGTCGTATGCATCTATTTCAGGCTTTCTGTTTATAGTTTCAAACATCTTGAATGCTGCTGCTCGACCCGCAGCAAATGCACTCAAACAAGGAGACACCTGCCCAAGTGACCTGGAGAACACCAAATTCCTTATGCTTAAACCTCACCTTGGTTTAAAAAAGTGTGCCTCGCACGAAAGCGACGAGGTCTAAGCGCATCGCGCGAAGTGCAAAGCGCAAAAAGCGTGGGATTTTCGTACCCGAAGCGCACACTAGTTATATAAGTTTTTTTATATATCCCATATATATCCCATAAGTTTTTAGCTTCATTTACCTAAAATATAGCTATAAATAAGGTTTTTATGTGCTTTTACCTATATGTACAAGCCAAAAACACTATGGTACAACATTTTTATGCATAAACATACATGGTGTACGTGAGGTGTGCACCTCAGGGTCAAAAACGACTGAAATTTTGCCAAAAAAGCGCATGAGACGCGCGCCTTTGGGAAATTGGGTAGGCGCAAAGCCCTGAGGCGCCTTGATGCGCCTAGGCGCGCTTTTTAAAACCCAGAACCTCACAAATTTTAGTTTTATTGCTTGGGTGTCAAACATGCGTGTCATGTAACGGGTCAAAGCCTGTAAATTTTTGTACGCGTTGATCAGTAATACTTTTTGTCTATAGTATTATATTTTATGTATTCACTTTTTGACCTGTTAAAGATAAAACATGACCCGACTATTGAAAGTAGGAAGAAATATTCTCACATGGATCCAGTGAGCACAGCAATCATTACAGTAATCACATGGCCCCCAGTGTATCCTTTCTCTAGTATCATCTTTGCACCATACCAAAATGCCAAGGCATAACTACATAATATAGTCAACAACATCAATCCAAGACAAAGGCCTGTGGCTAGACCTTGATGAACACTAGAACTGTAAGCATCTACAAGGGACTTATTGTAATCATCAACTGCTTTTTTCTCCCCAGAGAAAGCTGCAACCTGTAAAAACAAATATGGTGACCCGTTCGTAATAAAAATGAAGTATTGAGGCGGGGGGGGGGGGGTACATGAGCCGGGCCCATTGTTGTCAATAGCAAATAGCGAACGATAGCGACAAGCTACCGATACGCTACTTAGCGATAGCGATGAAGTAGTGGGCGCTATTTCACATTTAGCGATACACTAGAAGGAAATTTTAGAGATATTTTATATGTATATTTTACCAGAAAAAGAATAAATAAATAAATAAAATACAAAAATCTCGCTATTTGTCACATAACCGCCTTTAGTATACGAGTCAAAGCCCGAGCTTCATATATGGTCATATGGAGCTCGGTTAGGCTTGCGAGCCTAAATAAGTGTATTATTTGTAAATTATGCCGTTAAAAATTTGTACGAATGTGATCATTTCTATTTTTATATAATTATACAACTAACAAATAATAAACGAGTGAGGCTCCCCAATGTGTAAAACATTAGACACTTTTATTTAATTACCGTCTTGATTGAGCCGAATGCCTCTTCAACTATCTTGGCTGCTTTAGCATACGCGTGTTGCTCTCGTGAAGCCATCTTGGATATGGTTACAGACATAATTCCACCAGAAATCACCAACGGTAGAATAGCGGATAACATGACAAGTGTAAGAAGTCGTCCCTTGATAAATGCTATAACAAAACCTCCGCAAATGTAGACATTAGTTGTATGAACTTTCCAACCTACAATACCAAGGTTAGGTGGAAATAAGGTGGTATAAATATTTGCCGTTCAAAAAAAACATAACAATAATTTGTTTAGATATTCTGCATATTTTTATAAAATTTGGAAATGAAAATTTTATATATGAACCTTTTCACCCATGGCGTTTTGTATGAGAACGGTATCACCAGACATCCTGCCAATAACTTCCCCTGTATTTGTTTCCTTGTCGAAGAAGGAAACATCTTGTCTTAATATCGCTTTTAGATACAAATTCCTTATTCTTGTAGCTTGTCTTTCTCCTGTTACCATCCACATTGCCACCTCTAGCAAACACAACATTTTTAGAGCATTCACATGGTAATAATTAGGTGGTGTTTGACATTTGTGTTTTTAGAGCATTCATGTGTTGGGCCCTTTGGGCCGGTCTCGTCCTGCCTAAGCCCATATACCAAGCTTGATTCAGGCCATGTATTCCACCCCTAATAACACAATGCCAAACAACCCTTATATTGATAAGGTTAGTAAAATTTGTGTTTTTTAGAGCATTCATGTGTTGGGCCCTTTGGGCCGGTCTCATCCGGCCTAAGCCCATATACCAAGCTTGATTCAGGCCATGTATTTGACCCCTAATAACACAATATATGCCAAACAACCCTTACGACGATAAGGTTAGTAACATTTATACGATTATACTTACGGAGGAATGATGCCAAGCCAGCCCCAACAGCCATGCAAAACAAATTCAGCGAAACCTATCGTACAACCAGTTGATTAGAAACCAAACCGTTCACTACGATTTAAAAGAAAATGACCGTTGTGTACGTACGTACCTTGGAAACAGCATGAACCACATTATTGTTATGCTGGTTGTCACCAAAAGAATTAGTAAGGTCACCTAACAAAATACTCATAAGGGGTGGGTTTAACCCATTACCAATAGCACCAATGGTACCAGCAATCATCAACATGTGATCAGTTGAATCTGCATATGCAAATATCTTGCAAAACGGCACGGTATCCATGCTTGGCGAGTATTCAACACCGTCGCCAAAGGTACAGGTGGACGCACCCGCATTCTCTTTATTACCAATCATACTGGCTTATGCAAACTTGCAAAGTTTACTGAAAATGTTGTTGGAAATATGTATACATATATAGAAACTGTTGAATGGAATAATAAACATCTGTATGGAGCTTGTTTTTATTTCTTTAAATGAGAACAAACAATTTATATAGTATATTCCCTTGAAAATTCAAAATAGGATCACAAAATTAACAGATGATCACAAAACTGCAGTTTTCAAACCATTATATTTAATTTATTTTGTTTCAAAAAATCTATTGATGGTTGAATTGGATTGCATATAAAAACAGCTATGCTTATCGAAATGATTATTATTATTATTATTTTTAATGCAAAATTTCATTCAATAACTAAGAAAATTACATCAAGATAGCGGGCAGGCGGGCAACAAACTGCGCCGTCATCCATTTCTGAATGATAAACCTTAATCTACTAAAAATGTAACCCTGCCCACCCGGAGCTGAGACATTACTATGAATAACTCGCTAGACCCTGGTCAGGAAACAGGTAGCCTCTGGTGCCAATGAGCCAAAGGTATGAAAACGTGCCTCCTCGCAAGCTTTAGCATGCTTTTCTACCTTCTTTGCCTTTGCTCTACGCACCGTTTGCCCTGCTACAAACCCACTATCCCTCAACCCAACTAGAGGAGATAGACATGTCAGGTCAACACAAGCATGCCTCCCCCGGCCCACCCAAAGACGAGGGATCTGCTGGACGCAGGGTGAATCTCTCTTCTGCGGGATCTGAAAGAAAGTTCACAGAGGTCTCCTTCTTGGCTGAGATCCCAGCCCGTCTTAATTATTATTATTATTAAAAGTATATAATTAGTCCGTGTTGAATGAATAATTACAATTACAAGCATCTAAAACCTAGCCGAAATGCTATACCAAATACAAACAATAGATTGTATGAGAAATAAATAAAATATTAATATTACCAAGGGCATATCCATTGCTCAAATGTTGGAGCAACTGCGCAAGGCAAGTTATGGGGCCATTAAGATTTTCATTTTTTTAAGGCTATAGGGTATGATCATGTTCTTAGGCATCATCGCTACTCTTCACGTCATCGTCACATCACTTCATCTTCTATCACCTTCCACTATGGTATGAGCACTACCCTCCATCACCTTCCCCAACAATCACATTCTCAAACAATGGGCCCGTGGCAAATGTGACACACTGACACCCCTCACGGTTTCCATGAAGTAAGGGGTGAGGGGATGGTGTTTGCATGGGCTCACGGGCTGGGGCGGATCTAGAGAAGGAGCAGGGGTAACGTTTTTTGTCGTAGTGTATTTTTAATTTTTTTTTACGTGTTTTGTATTACGTTACTCATGAAAATTATGTAACGTTACTCCTAAAATCTTGATCTAGATCCGTTACTGCTCACGGGCTTCACAAGCCTCTCATGGGGGTGTCAAATCCCCATACCCTTACCCTTAAGCCTAAGTTGGTAATATTCTTTGCAAAATGCAAATCATTTTTTGTATATGAGAAGTTATAGCTCCCTTTTCTATTAATATGAGAACTTTTTAGTAGTTGTTTACCTAATTTTGTTTAGGTATTTATTTTATTATTTAATTTTGTTTCATTTTATAAAATTTTAGCTTAATTGTCTAACTAAGTTAAAGTGACTATTGAAATAATATGTTAGTTTATGATATTTGTTATCATTCCTCTATTAGAAAACTCTCTATTAGAAAACTATAAAAAGAGTCTGTATCAAGTTGTTTCATGTTATTCTATATTTTCTTTAACCTGACCCATACTTTATCATCAAAACAGGAATTCATGGATCCGTCACTAAGATTGTAGTGTAAGTATTGTTGCATACACTACGAGATATATGAAATTAACGCAATGACTATATCATAATTAAGTGAAACATGTTGGATTAATCTTGATTTAATTATTAGTTTTTTCATTGATGTTTATCAAGTTGTTAGGATTAGATAATTATCGGTATTATGTTATTATCTATTAAAGTGTCATGGTCTAGTTAGGTTAGGATTTGATAACTTGGTGATCAAGTTGTATCTAGTATAAATAGGGTTCAAGTTTTGTTAATTTGTGTGGTGGTTTTATTTAATAAACGAAAAGAGTCGTGAGTGTGTTTCTCACAAAATCCGGTTGTTTGTTTGTGTTTGTGTTTGTGACCCGATTGTTCCAACAATTGGTATCAGAGCACATACGATCGAAGGCCTGTTGAATCACCACCGAGGAAAACGAACCTGCGAGCGGTTCAGTTTTGCGATCCGTGAGAGATCATCCAAAAGTTTTGTGCGAGGCAAACTTAGAATCGTGAGATACGATTTGTGGGCTGGTTGTGCGAGTCAACCACGGAAGATATCGGTCTGAGCGAGTCGGGTCGAGTGAAATTTCAATCACCTGTGAGAGGTGACCTGAGTGATTCGGGGTGCTACGGTGTTTTACCTGAGCGATTCGGGGTGGTACGGTGTGATACCGGTGAAGAACGAGTTGATTAATCTGTGAAAGATTAATAAAAGGGGTTGTTTGGTTTGTCTTGTGATCGGATAAACACAAGTAGTGGCTAATATTGTTGTTGTTTTTGCGATCGGGAAAAGCACCGGGAGGCATCGAAAAAAACTAGTGAAGATTTAATTGAAGGAAAAAAAGAATTTAGTTGTGATTTTACGCAGAAGTAAAAGGAAAAGGAAATTGGTTTTATTGTTTGGTGAATCGAACATCGACGTCACGGATTGCATAGCCACTTAATTTTTTCAAGGTTTGTGAATTATTCGGAGGATTTGGATAACTCATATGCAAGTTGGAAATTCAAACTTAAAAAGGATAAGGTCAGTTGATAATTAATTGATAAAGTTGAGTTGGGATTGAAAGTTTGAAACTTTAAAGTCGGTGGCAAAGATAATAAGCAGACCTATTAGCGGCGATATAAGTTGCATAAACCAACAAAACAAAGGCAGCAAGCAATACAATAGTTATATTTTTTTAGCAAGACAACAATAAAAAAGGATGGCTAATCCAGGAGGAGATATGATACCAGCCCGTGAGTCAAACAACGTGACGTTGCAATGTCCGAAATTGACGAAAACAAATTATACGGCGTGGTCTATCATGATGGAGACTGTTTTGGCTGCACATGGTTTGCGAGAAGCCATAGATCCTGTTACCGGGGGAGAGGTAGAAGCTAAAAAGAAGTTTATGGCTAAGGCGATGATATATCAATCAATTTCTGAAGATGTTCTCCTTCAAGTTTCGAAGTATTCGGATCCGAAGGACGTGTGGGAGGCGATTCGAGTTCGGTATTTGGGTGCTGATAGAGTCCAAAAGGCACGCTTACAAACGTTGAGGAGTGAACTAGAGATGATTAAGATGAAAGAGACGGAATCGATTGATGAGTTCGCTGGCAAGTTAAGCGAGATGCAGTCAAAATATAAGAGTCTTGGGTCATCATTGGAGGATGAGGTACTTGTAAGAAAGTTCTTAAACTCTATGCCGGATAAGTATTTGCCAATAGTTGCTTCAATTGAGCAATACTCAGAGATTGAGTCAATGCCTTTTGAAGAGGTAGTGGGGCGTTTAAAGGCTTATGAGGAGCGAGTGAAGCCTAAAGTTTCAACTGAAGATGTTCGTGGCCAACTAATGTTCACTCGTGATGATAAGAGAGGTAAAGTGAACAATGATGGTTGTGGTAACTGTGAGTGTTGCAAAAACCGTGGAAAGAACAAAACCGGTGGAACTAATGTGGGCCGTGAGGGTCGAACTGAGTCAGGTGGTAATCATCGAGAGCAAGGTGAAAATCGAGGGCCAAGAAAAAGCCGAGACAAGTCGCGGGTCAAGTGTTTTCGGTGTGAAGTGTTTGGTCATTTTGCGTGGGAATGTCCAAAGGAAAAACCGACGTATGATGAAGCGAACCTAATGAAAGAAGATTATGAGCCGACACTAATGTGATGTTAGACGAGGATCATATCAAGATTAAGGGGGAGAATGTTGGATTAATCTTGATTTAATTATTAGTTTTTTCATTGATGTTTATCAAGTTGTTAGGATTAGATAATTATCGGTATTATGTTATTATCTATTAAAGTGTCATGGTCTAGTTAGGTTAGGATTTGATAACTTGGTGATCAAGTTGTATCTAGTATAAATAGGGTTCAAGTTTTGTTAATTTGTGTGGTGGTTTTATTTAATAAACGAAAAGAGTCGTGAGTGTGTTTCTCACAAAATCCGGTTGTTTGTTTGTGTTTGTGTTTGTGACCCGATTGTTCCAACAAAACATAATAGTGAGTTTATATGGCGGTTGGTTCTGATTTAGAGTATTCATTGGTGTATGCTTGGCATCTGCTTTTTGTATATAATTTAGTATACTTGTTGTCCACTTACCTGCTATCTTGATGTAGTATACTCAACATTAAATTTGTTGGTCTGCTTTCAGTTTCTTAACGGTTTGGTTTGGACTACCTAGATTTAAAAACCGTCACTAACAATTGACCGCGGATTGCCCTAAAAACCACCAAAACGGATCATTATGTGACACTGAAAGTGTCGTATTGAGTAATTATCAACTCGTTGTGCTATAGGTATGACCGAATTTATTATACAAGGTTGTTTGGATTGTTGTGGCATCATTCCCACGTAAGTAAATACGTCACTTGCTAATCCTCTTAGGAGGAGTTTGGCATTGGTTATTCTATATGACATAATCACTGTCAAAACGCAAATGTTTACTTAAATATGTTTAATAACATTTTAGTAAACTATATATGTTCATGTACTTCGAACATAAGGTGATTTATGCTTTAATCCATTACCGATGGCAAAAACATACCGTCAATCATCAAGTAATAATTTAAATTTGTTCACGCAAACAACTTATAAACGACACAATATTGGTTCTCTGTTTTTTCCCTTTCTTTACCACAGACATTCGCCATACTAGTGTATGCAAAATTTACTGAATATATAGGTTCGCACATGAACGAAAATCAAACAGGTAGATACATACATATAAACTATTGAATAAATGGAATGAAAATCTGTATGGATCTTGTTTCCATTCCTACAAAAAGAGAATAGCGTTCATTTTAGGGAATGAAATGGAATTCGGATGGAATTGGAATGTGTATTTGACTTCTTATGTTGTTCGTTACAACAAAACAAGGAATTGTAATTGAACAACAACATATGGAATGGAATCCACATTTCAATTCCATCGTGATTTCATTCTATTTTATGAAACGAACACATCAAAATTCCAAATCAAATTATAATTGTCGCGCGAATTCCAATTCCATTCCATTCCATTTCATGAAACGAACGCTATATTATTATGTTCCATTGAAAATGGAATATAGGATCACAAAGCATATGCCCAAAGTGGATTTTGTTTCTATTGATGTTTGATATGGATTGAATGATTAAACAACTATACTTATCGGAATAAATGTTATTTTCACATGACAATTAATATTTAAAATCTCCCGTAAATGAATAAGTACAATTACAAGCATCCAAAACGTGAACAATCCTAAGTTCCTAACACGTTCGAACAGTCTACTTGAGTGCCAAAATTTTATAGAAAAAAACAATCGATAGCAGTATATATCGTAAATAAACAAAATACACATTAACATCATCTAAAGCGGATCCAATGCACAGGTAAGGATAGGCACCCATAAAATACTAAGATTATCGAAAACGGATCAATACACAAGGGAAGATAGGGAGGCACCTCGTGTGCCCATGTAGCTAAGGGTTTTTTTTTTTTATTGAGTTATTAGATTTTAATAATTCTAACTTTTATCTATTGCATCTATTGTCGGGGATTAAATTTCATCTAAATAAATGTTTAAAGGCAGTCATAACTTTAAACGTATTTCTTCCGACAATCACATGCTAACTAAACGTTACCAAGTTGGTTTTTTTATGGCGTGACATGTTTATGTGACAGTAATATTTTTATTTTTGGTGACATGACATTCTAATGTGACAAAAATACTTTAGTTTTTTTGTATTATGTGTCATGTTTGTGTGGCAATCAAATGCAATAGAATCGAGTTCAAACACTCAAGAACACTCATAACCAATTGAAGACGGATCAAGACGATTGGATTAGCCGTATGGATATTACCTGGTAGTGAATTTCATGTTTGAAGGTCTTAGTAGTAGAACAACCAGTTTGGTTTTATGGTTCCACCTTTTGATTGCAACTCGTCTCTCTCTCTCTCTCTCTCTCTCTCTCTTTTTGGTAAGGAAACTTTCACTCACACAACCACAAGCGGTCCTCAAAACAAGGACCCCCGGCAACCAAACGAATTACATCAAATCCAAGGGATAATTACACCACCTATTCCAATCGAAACTTTTAATTCTAGATCTATGTCTAAACCGAAAAAACGAAGTCTTCTTAATGCTCTCCATCAATTCAACCGGTCTTCGGGTTATGTTATTAAAAATCCGAGCGTTTCTTTCAATCCAAATCATCCAGAGCGATGTGAAGATAATACCTTTGATGATGTATTTATTAGACTTGGACAAGGTTTGAGCTTCGACAATATGCAGGACTTCGGCCACATCAGTCACACTATAAGGAGACAACCGGCACCAAGCGATTATCCTGGCCCAAATTTCCGAAGAAAACAAGCAGCAACAAAACAAATGAGACGCCGATTCTTGACCCATATTACAAAGAACACACCCATGGTCCTGCAGATAAACGCCTCTTTTTGACAATTCCAAGCGAGTAGGGAGACGATCACGAACGGCTTTCCAAACCATGATCTTGCACTTAAGGGGAACCCAACCTTTCCATCCAAATCTCGGAAAATCACCTTGAGGAAACTCAGCGTACAACAACTTCTTGGCCGATTGAACCGAAAAAACACCGCTTGAGTCCGCCTTCCAACTCCATTTGTCACCACCCCCGCTCCATTGAAACCCAAAAATATCGTCCAGTAATCGGAACAGCTCTGAAACGGCTTCTTGCGAGGAAGGATCAGCTCTCCAACCCCAAGTAATGACTTTGTTCCCATTTTCTAACTTCAACCGGTTGCTCACTGTAGCCCACTTATTAGACTCGAGCCTAAATAAATTAGGATAAACAACACGAAGAGGGAGTTCCCTCAACCACGCATCTCCCAAGAAAGAAATAGCTTCTCCACTTCCAACCGTTCCCACAAAGTAGCTCTGCAGGATTTAGATTTTATAATATGTCACGCCTAACAGTTAACAAAAAAAAAATACAGAAATGACTGGTTTGCTTTTCTTCATAAGGGATACACACAAAAACCTGCTTTTGCAAACGTCCATTAATTTTCATTATGTGCAATATACTTACTTTTATTTAATCAGCCACGCAAGTCTAGCAAGTCCGTTTACAATGCAGAGGATTCCATTTTGGTAATTTTAAATCGTATCCTTATTGCGTGAAATTGCCAGTTGTATAAGTAATGAATATTCAATTGTCTTTGAATTAAATATGAACATTTAGGGTATGTTTGGCAAAACTAGCTGGTGGCTGGTGGCTGGAAGCTTTTTAATATATTTTGGTGTTTGGCATAGTAATTAGAGATTTTAATAAAAATGTACAAAATGACCAAAATGGGCATAATTAAAAGCTTGTAAAGAAGGTTTTTATTTTATTTTATTTTATTTTTAAAACAGAATGGGTATGTGTGTCATTTACTAATTAAAATCTTGTAGCTAGTAGAGTTTTTTCTTAAAAGCTAGTACTAGTAGCTTTTCACTATAGAGTTTTTTCTCCTAACCTGATAGCTTCCAACTCCTTCAACCAAACAAGACTTTTTATTGAGTAAGAGCTTTTTCTTAAAAGCTTGAAGCTCCTAAAAGCTCATTGCCAAACATACCCTTAATGGTTTAAGTAATGTCATTTTATTTTAAAGAGTAAATTACCAAAACCGACCCTGAGGTTTGGGTCAATATGCTTGTCCAGTCCAAGCTTTTAAAAATTGTTTGAACACTCCCTGACCTTTAAGAGGCAATTTGGTCAAGTCACCTATAAATTTGTCTTCTTCCTCATTGTCTTCTCCCCCATTTCTTCCCCTGTATTTCATCCCCAATTTAGACAGAATCAAGCAGATTTAAGTGGGTCCCACCTCCTAACCACACCACCACCCATCTCCACCTTTCACCACCTTTCACCACCACCCATCCTCACGTTAGGTACAAAACAACACCAAATCCTCAATCAATAGAACAATCAACAATTCTGACCTCCCAAGTCTCAAGTGTATCTCTCTCTCTCTCTCTCTCTCTCTCTCTATATATATATATATATATATATATATATATATATAGGGTGAGGTTCCTGTACAAAGTGCATTTTTCGTACAAAGTGTGAGAAGTCTATATAGGCATTGTGTTTTAAATTTTAGGCATGATGTTCTATGTTCCTTTGGCATAGTATTATATAGAAAAACACAAAAATTAACAATTTAAAACACTAATTAATGTATTCTCAACATGCAATCTAAAACATCCTACGAAGAAAGTAATCAGTGTGTTTTAATTTTAATGTCTGGAATACACTTGATTGTGTTTTAAATTATAACGTTTGGTGCTTTTCTATATAAATTAATGCAAAAGGAATAAAAAACATTATAGACAAACTTTAAGGTGGTGTTTGTTTTTCTCCCAGAAGCACTTCTGATCTCTTTTGTCTGTGCCGCGCAGACGCGGGCAGACGTTTGGGGCGGGCAGACTGTTTGTTTTTCGGAAGACATTTCACTCCAAAAGCTCTTCCTGACCTCTTCTTGGTGCAGACTTGGACCAAAGTCTTCTAAGGTCTTCTCCTCTTCTCTTCTCCTCACCCACCACCACCACCACCACCACCACCACCACCACCACCCACTACCACCACCGTCCACCACCGTCACCCACCCACCCACCACCACCACCTAGCATCGTCCACCACCACCGTTCACCACCACCACCGTCCATCACCACCACGGTCCACCACCACCACCCACCACCGTCCACCACCAACCACCACCACCAACCACCACCATCACCCACCACCATAACCCACCACCACCACGGTCCACCACCACAACGGTCCACCACCACCACCTACCACCGTCCACCACCACTACCACCACCACCCACCACCACCACCACGGTCCACCACCACCACCTGCCACCGTCCACCCACCACCCACCACCGTCCACCATCACCCAGTCACCCACCACCGTCCACCACCACCCACCACCACCACGGTCCACCCACCACCACCACCGTCTACCACCAGACTGCTGTAAAAACTTAGTTTATTTAAATTTAAGTTTATTTCAGCAGTCTGCAGACGTTAACAAACAAACAGTCTTCTTCTTGCAGACTGCAGACCTTTGGTCCACCTCTTCTCCTGCAGATGTCTGCAGATGTGGTCCGCAGATTGCAGACCTTTTCCTGCAGAAAAAACAAACAGCACCTAAAACACAATGACTATATAGACTTCTCACACTTTGTACGAAAAATGTACTTTGTACAGGAACCTATACCTATATATATATATATATATATATACACACACATGTAATAAAACAAATATTATCAAAAGGAGCAGTGGTGTACAATTGAAGGGCAACATCAACAATCATAGGAACAATCTAAGTATTAAATGTGTAGTAAAAGTGAGTTTGTTTTAATAATAATAATAATAATAAAGGTTTGAATATGAACGGTCAATGGGTTTTGGAAATGAACAAACGATGACCAGGTCGATGATCTGGGAAGATGATGTTCGATGGTAGATGAAGGTTAAGAAGGCGATCGGTTGGTGATATGTTACAGCCCACTCCCGTACCGCGATATTGTCCGGGCATGTCCCGATTTTGCATTGGTCGTAGGCAATTCCCACGCCAAAACGCGTCACGATAGGGAAGGTATCCCACCTCTTATAAAGAAGTGTTAGTTCTCCTTCCCAACCGATGTGGGATCGTTACAATCCACCCCCCTTAAGGAGCCCAGCGTCCTCGCTGGCACAACGGCCCAGGCCTGGCTCTGATACCATTTGTAACAGCCCACTCCTGTACCGCGATATTATTCGGGCATGTCCCGATTTTGCATTGGTCGTAGGCAATTCCCACGCCAAAACGCGTCACGATAGGGAAGGTATCCCACCTCTTATAAAGAAGTGTTAGTTCTCCTTCCCAACCGATGTGGGATCGTTACATGATAGAGAGCGAGGAGGTAAGCGGTTGTTGGTGGTGTGGTTTTTGGTTGGGATCGGCCAGGAAGACAAGCGGTTAATCGGGGAAGGTAACCGGTTTAGAGGAAATGGGTGTTTGGATGTGTTGTCAGGGACGCTTGGAACAGAGGTTTTGGTTTAGTGACAGGTTGCCGGTTGAATGGAAAGTCATAGGTGGTTGTCTAGGGTGATCGGAGATGGGTAATAACATCGGTGGTTGCGGTGTTGGAGCAGAATATTGGTCGGGTATTGATTGAAGATGATGACAGAGGGGAGTCGGTTCATTGGAGAGGAAGAGGGTAGTGTTCGGGTAGTTGTTAGCTCGCCAGAGACAGAGACCAGCCGAGAAGGTGACCGGTCCGGTCATCCTCCCCCCCCCCCTCTCTCTCTCTTAATTCGAATCGTGGAGTGTGTTTGTATAGCATATGGTATGATACTAAAAAGGGTGCATGAATCTTATGTCATGGTAATGGTGGGTCTGATAATCAAGGAAGAAGAAATGGGGAAGAAGAGGAATTTATACCTGATTGGACGAAAATGCCTCAGACTTAACTGAGAAAATCTAATTGGGTTAAGTGGTAGGACTGATTTGCCCTATTTTCTTAAAGGTTAGGGAGTGTTCAAGCAATTTTTAAAAGATTGGGCTGGACAGGCATATTGGCCCAAACCTCAGGGACGGTTTTGGTAATTTACTCTATTTTAAATTTCTTCATTATTAATTTTTTTGCGGGTTATAAGTAGGGATGGCAAAAAAACCCGAGCCCGACGGGTATACCCGAAACCCAAAGTATTTTGGACGGGTATACCCGATACCCGTCGGGTATGGGACGGGTTTGGTATTGGAAAAAAATATTTCGCGGGTATGGGACGGGTATGATATTAGGTGATACCCGACCCGATTACCCGAAACTAAATACCTGTCTACCCGAAATATATACCCGAATACTTTTAAGTTTTATATATATCTTTTCTTAACTATTTTTTAGTAATGTTTCATTCTAATAGATTCATTATTTGAAGAATAAACTTTTCGTCTAAAATATATATTCTAATAACATTATTATTTATATTTATATGCTATGAGATATATAAATAGTTTTCAAAATTCATACTATAATATATATATTTACATATTAAATGTTTCAAAGATTATTATGGTGATGATAATATATATGTTACTTATTAAAATTTCATATACTCTAGATTTCTTAAAAGATAAGACTATAAAAGAAAATAATATATATATATATATATATACACACACACTAACACACACATGCAAATACCAACGGGTATACCCGATACCTGCGGGTATGCTCTATACCCGATGGGTAATACCCGACAAAAACCCGACGGATAATGAGACGGGTATGATATGAGATTTTATAACCGGGTATGGGTATGGTATTAGTCAAACCCGATCCATACCCGACCCGTTGCAATCCGTAGTTATAAGCTAGTAAATAAATAAATGATGGAATTCAGTCTAATTATTTTTAATCAAAGTCCAATTGAGCCAGTTACCCTTACCAAAGTCAGGTCATTTGGCAAACCCTAGATCAAAACAGAGAATCAAACTTCCTTCCTTCCTATCTGGTACTCGTCGCATTGAGCAGGTAATATGTATTTATTTGGTAGACGATCTCTGAAGTTAACAACCTATACGTCGAGATTGCCTGCCGTTTGAAATTAAGCGATGGGGCGTTGCTAAATAAAGATAGCTTCTTTACACTTACTTACTTAGGGCTTCAATTATGATGGGTTAAATGCTTAACCAGACAGACTCAAGTTTCATTCTTTTCTTTTCTGTTTTAGATTTTGTATTCATCTCATTCATAAATAGGCAAAACTGTTATGTTATCACAAAAAGCCATCATGTCAATCCAGAAAACTGCCCCAATTATCAAGGCGGTAACACTGCTTAATCATGAATGTGTGCTTACTATCACCCGAAAATCACTCCCTGTGCCAACAACTAGGTAAATCTTCTATCCTATTACTAATATTACTTCACTTGTTCCTTACATTTTACTCAAATAACAACTGTTTGATCATTCATTGGATCTTTATTAAACCTCTATCGGTTTGGTTTATGGCACTGTTGCACAAGGCCGCCTACCTATCTGGGCGTTTTGGCCATTAGGCGGTCCTTGGCAGTGGTTTTTTGTGTTTTTTTTTTTTTTAAATTTCTAGGCATTTCTAAGTATTTCTTAGTATTATGTGTATACATCTAAGTATTATGTGTATATATCTTAACATATTTTCAAAAAACACCTAAATTTTTGTGTATATATATAAAATACCAAAACGCCTAATTCCGCCTAGTCCCGACTAGTCCCTAGGCTGGACCTCACCGCCCGCCTAGCGTCTTCTGCAACCTTGGTTTATGGTGTATATGAAAATTCGGATCAGACCTTGAAACTTTATTGTATATTAATTTGTACATTAGATGTATAAATTATTTATATTTGTCAGTTAAAATTAATTTGAGCTTAAATAGATTTAGTTTTTCTTTTTTCAAGTTCGACATTCCTTTCTAACAGAGGTACCCTAATTTAAAGTTTTTATAATCCTGCTCACAGCTTTCTGAATCCCGGTCGCCTAACCAGCACAGCTCACGCTCACTTCCACAGTCAGACAATTTTGCCCATGAGTCACACCTTCCGCATGACATCACATAGTCACACATCCGCCTCACGATCTCTCTGTACAGTCGCACCTCTGTAAGTTTCGTTGTTTGTCGTTTAATGAAGCATTTATTCAAAGCTGCCATCTTTATAATTATTATTAGTCATGAATAAACACACCTTTTCATTTGGATTTTGATCATGCAAGCTGTCCAAGTTAATTTAATAATATACCGAAATACAAGGCAAACAAATTTTAACAAGTAATTGCCATATAAATCGGTTGCTTATTGGTTCTTTTTGTTGTTTATACAGGAAATAAAAGGTTATGTTTTGGACAACATATATTAAGGCCTAATGTGTCTAAAAGTCTGGAAACGGTTTGGTTTGGTTCGATTTGAAAACCGTTGCCAAAGATTTGACCTAAAAACTGTCTAAAATGTTTCTACAAAACTGTCAACACCCCTAGCTTCTACAACAAAAATTGTTTCTAACAATGGAACATTTTTTCTGGTTCTCTAGGGGTCCTATATAATGCATATTCAAAAAGTATGTGCCGTGGCTTATGTAAAAGGGGCGTGGAAACATGCCATGTTGGACAGCTGGGGTGATGCGCTTTGTGGCGTGATCCAAACCACGGATAAAAGGGGCGCTGCCCAGACCCACATCATCCTTTCATTTTGAAGGAGCCAATCAAACAAGCCTACATCACCCTTTCAAGTTTTTAGCTTTTTTTTCATTTCTTTATTTAATTAAATCCCACTGGTGGCCACCTTTCAAGTTTTTACCATAACACACCTAGGTGAAGGTGAAACCACCCCTACACACTAGCACATTAATCTGTATTTGCATTTTCAGTAGCAATAGTCAACAAGATCTCTCGGAGGAAGTGAACTTCAACAAAAGCGAACTCTTTCTAAAGGTACCGACATTTATTTCATGTTGGATAAAAAGCTAATAATAATGATGATGTGGTTATGTATGACCATATAACATATACTTTAGACATGGGCTAATTTGGCCAAAGCACAGTTTTGGTCCTCCTATATGAAGAGATGTCATTTTCCCATAAGGGTTTCCTTCTTGGGAGGTCTCAAGTTCGATTCTTACTATGTGTAAAAAAATGTAAATAATAGGAGTAAGCAGTACCACTGGGCAGGATTCGAACTTCGGAGCCAACTTCATTAGCCTTTAAAAAAAACTAAAATTTTAATTACATTGTTTGGTCTTGTGTTATTGCAGCATGTCATTCATTAATGGGAATTTGGAAAAACAGCATGATGCTTAGTAAAAGATTTTTAGGAGACCTGCACATGGATACATGAGATAATAGAATTCAATCAGAAATAACTTATATTATAATGGGTCGTTTTTATTTGCTTGCAATAGGTCATGATATGTACAAATGGGATATTATTTATTTAGGTGTAGTGACGGACTTGACTTTTATTGTGTTATAGCTACAGCAACGATTCTTTAACAAAAAGAATCCGGAGTTTGAATGGGTGAAAGAAATGGAAAAGGCCGAGATAGAATGGGAAAATGCGAGGGTCAAAATGGAAATAGCAGAGAAAGAGATTGAAAAGGCGGAAATAGAAATGGAAAATGCGAAGATAGAAATGCAAGACGCAGAGATGGAAATCGAAAAGGCGAAAATAAAAATGAAAAAGGCTATAGAGAAAAAAGAGATAGGAACAGAGAAGGCAATGGAAATGATGATGGAAAACTACTTGAGAAAACTATTATCAATGAAGAACTAACAGCAAACACTCCTCGAACCTCTCACCATCCAGTTAAGCAACAACTTTGTTTTGTAAAAACTTGCTTTTGATGTCTATATACTTGTTGCTTAATGTTTTGGATAATTGGATATTTATCGTTTAATATATTGCGTGATTTGGTGCATGTTTGTCTCTCCTTATTTGGCCTCCTTATAACTTATTAATTTAATCAAAAAGTTAATAAGGAGAAAATATTGTTTGGGTAATGGGTTGAAAAGGAGATAAAAGATTTTGTAACTTTTTTATTAAGGAGATAAGTTAGAATTTGTAACATTTTGCCGATTAATCCTTGTATAATTTTGTAAGCTAGTTTCTTGAAAGGCCGGTAACTTTTTCTTTTTTGATACTTAATAGAGACAGTTACTTAGATAGTCCCTGTGTGTTAGCAGAAATAGTAAGATTGGGTACTAACTTTTTTAGTAATAAGTTTGGGCCTTTTGATTTTAGTTTTGGGGTGCTAAACGGGTCGGGTTAGCAGTTCCAACCCGACCCGAACCCAAACACAATCTGAACCTGAAAATTGTGTCATACTTTTTAACTCAAACACGACTCGAATATTTTCGCTGGTTGAATCAAACACGACCTGTTAAACTTGAATGTTTTAATTTTTGTTTGTAAATTAATATATTATAATATAATTAAAATGTTTCTTAAAATGGCAACTTTAGTTGGAATTTATTATGTTAGAATTATCTTTTGAGTTATAATTCATTCAGAAGAAACCACCTGTGTTCCATCACATCTAGAGGTGGTGATTTCACAACCAAACTAGTTAACGGGTAAAAGGGCTAAATAAAAGAAACAAGTCAAATGGGTCAAAAGTCATCTAAAATGTATTTCTCTAAGCATAGGAGGTGAGTTCAAGCATCTTAAAATGACAACATTACCATATTGTCCATCTAAAAGGCTTTATAAATGTAGAATTTTTTAAATTGCCTTCATGTTTTAAAATTAAGCTGTTAAAATCATATTATCACCTTTCATACAGTTGAATGGAATGAATGCATGCACCACCGGGAATTCCCTAGGAAGCAAGTCGTCACAATTCAGCCAAGTTTATACTCTTCATAGAAAGCTGCATTTTAAGCAGCAAATAAGGGAAAAAATGAAATTGTAAGCTTTCCTATTTTTATTTCAAACGACTTAAGGATACTATATTATGTGTTGTAGTTATGTGAAATAGCAGTTAAATAAGGAAACAATTTTAGATGCAAGTGTAAAAATACCGAACGAAAACATAAGGAATCAGTGATAAGTTGTATTGACCTTTGACACAACATAAAGTTCTAGTTTTTTGTTTAATTGTTGTACAGAACATCAACATAAGAAATCAACAATAATTGTTTGCCTAAACAATAGATTCCAAAATTTAGTTTGCAATTTTAAATAAGCCTTATATATGTACAAATTCTCTATAAGTCATAGCAATGCATAATAAGTGCAAGAGTAAAACAAAAAAATATTTAAAGGAATAAGTTGATAGTTTTTTGGTTGGAACAACTGAACAATTTAATGAGGTATGAATGTTGGTACTTCTTATGTAATCGACCAGGCTCTATTGTTTTTTAAAGACCTTTGGATGTGTTATACCGTCTTTCTATCTTTTTGTTAGAAATTAAAACCATAGCAACAAACCTAACTTAAGGTTAGATATAAGGCAAAAAAAATAAATATAAAAATAAAACAAAGTGTTGGAAATTGGCATACAATTCGAGAAATTTAGCCTCCAACAAGGCGACCAGTTTCAAGTAGTACAACTTTCCTACTTGAGGTAGCCCGTAAACATATGTAGAAAGATGTTGTAAATGGGTGGGTCTATGATACCATGCTTCATGCACTTCTGAGAATTCAAATTAGAGATGTAAGCTTCTTGAAACCACCAAATAGGATACCCTGATCAAGTTACAAAAAATAATCCAGTCTATAATTCATTTTTAGAAAGATTTATAAAAAAAATCTATAATTCAAGACTTTTATATATTTAGGATAATATATACAACATAACACAAAACATAAACAAAGAGCATGGTAGACTAAGAACACTATATAAAACATGTGAAATAGAAGCAAGTTTTGTTTAAGTATTTCATCAAGCACTTGGTGTGCGACTTAAAACCTTCAAATTATAAGCAAAATGCTGGATATGAAACCTAATACATGTATATAGAACAACCAATGTACAAATATAATGCATATCCAAATGAATTTACATACAACCGTATATATTAAAACTTAAAGAAAAACTATAATTAAAAAGAACTTGCAAATTGATTTCCAAAAATATCAGCAACACAGACCTACATAATAGATTTGTAAAGATGCGATTGAAAAAATAAAAAAAAAACTAAACAAAAAGTAATAATGATATTAATGTGTGAAGATGATACATTTGGGTTTGAATTGGATTTGAGGGAGTCTTTTTATATAGATATTTTCACATTGTTTTTGTTATGGCATTGGAGCTAAAAAAATCTCCTTTATAACGGGTAACTGAAGCAACGATGGTTCACATTTAGTTGTAGCGTCGCATTCATAGAGATTGAATTGGGTGTTTTAAGGATAAGCATTGAAGTGGGTGTTTTTAGGATGAGCATTGAAGTGGTGTTAAAAACCAGACTCTTCCTATGCCAACATTCAATTGGTTGTTTATGAACAAGGGTTACATTTTAAGAGAAGTATAACTATGTATCAAATTCAAATACATATACAATAAGTATTAAAAGTTATACACGAGGGATATAAAGGAAAGAAAAAGACAAACAATTAGAGATTTCTAAAGAGCACTTTGATTTGGATAAAATTACTTTAGTGCCCACCTTTGTACTTAATAAGGTAAAATAAAATAAAAATAACAGAAGGTAGATAAAAAAGGATGCTTTCTTCGAATCAATAACAGAATCGAACCCAAGTAGTCTGGCTACAGGGTGCATTGTTGAAGCGCTGGCCACTGGATTCTCGCCATTAATTAATAAAAAGTTGTTACCTTGGAATTAAATAAAAATTATAAAATAAATGTAGTCTCCACTCGGAAAGCGTGTGACGTAAAATAATATAATATATATTATCTATTATATATTAAACTGGCGAACCCAAGAACCCCCAGGACTATGTAAGGGGCTGGCCAGGGTAGCCAGGCTTGCCCACGAGGTTTTCGAACCGAGAAAACCCGATCCCCCACCCGTCCAAAGACCCGCTGTGGATTGGTTTGATTAGCCAGAATGATGGCAACAATGTATTAGGTATCTCTCTCCCTTTGAAAATTGAAATCGAAATCAAAATTGAAATTGAAATTGAAATCGAAATCAAAAATTGAAATTGAAACTGAAATCGAAAAATTGAAATTGAAATTGAAAACTGACAATTGAAATCTGAAAACTGACAATCGAAATCGAAATTGAATTTTTTTTTTTTTAAAGAAATAGATAGGAAATATTTTTATTAAAAAAATACGAAATTTACATCACAATAGAAGGTAGACGGTAACAAGCTGCGCCGCCACCCCTTTTTTGAATTGCGAATCCTAGTCTACTAAAGATAAATCCTTGCCCCACCGGAGATGAACTGTTGTTGTGGACGACCCGTTGGACCCTGGTCAAGAAACGAATAGCTTCTGGCGCTTGGGAGCCAAATTGAAATTGAAATCGAAATCGAAATCTGGTTTGTTAAGCAACTTTAAATTTAGATCATGAGGGTCTTAAATCTCAAAGATGTAACTTCAATCTAAAAAAAAAAAAGATAAGTAGCATGAATTGTACGTTGATGCTTTGATAAACTGAAGTAGCATGAGTTGTACTTTGACGATTTGATAAACTGACATCGGATATTTTATCTTATGATTTCGATAGTTTTAATTACCGTCGATGAATATTATGTTTGCCTAGTCAGTTCATGTATGAATAGTTTCACATTACTAGAACATAAAACAATACGTGATGAAAAAGTGATAGGTGAGAATAGATTAAAGTCCAAGTACCATGAGATTTTAAACAAATGTTTTATACAGTAGGCAAAAGCATACACTAGTTAAACGGGATGCATGACCATTTGTCCTTTCAACACATGCCCATTTTTTTCTTTTCTCCTTGCTCTTTGATTTGTTACTAATATAGCGTCTTCATAATTTTCTTTTTGTTTTATCGGTAGTTTATTAGTTATTATATTTTTCTTGGTCCATGAGACCAGTGAGTGGGAGACTCGTAATGGCGGCGTACATCATTTTTATTAGTTTTCTTTGGCACGTTTGTCACACCTTTTCTTGTTAGAGCCAATTGGATCGATTACGTTTACAAAGAACTCATAGACAAGAAAAAAAGAACGACTGATAACCAGTGTTGTAAAAGCGCCTAGGCGGAACAAAAACTAGGAATTATGCCCTAGTCAGATTCCTGGGCGATTTGGCAGTTAGGTGGAGCCTAGGCGGTGTTATTTTTTATTTTTTTTTATTTTTTTATTAAATTTCTAAGTATTTCTAGGTATTTCTTAGTATTATGTGTATATATCTAAGTATTATGTGTATATATCTTAACATATTTTAAAAAAACCCCTAAATTTGTGTGTGTATATATAATACGCATAAAATACCAAAACGCCTAATTCCGCCTAATTTTCGCCTAGTCCCGACTAGTCCCTAGGCTGGACCTCACCGCCCGCCTAGCGCCTTTTACAACACTGCTGATAACCTTGAACACCAAGTCACGTTTTTCATATAATCAAAACCACACATAATACAATTATACATGTTCCTAAACCTTTATTAATACATAAAACAAAAATCAATCTAACTCAACAACTCTAATATAACTCAAAACTCATACTAACTAGGAGATACACAACAAACTAATTATTAACAAAGTTTAAAAAAAGGGAATTGAGGTTCGAGCCGTTTTCCCCTCGCTTCACGAGGCGGAATTAAAAATTAAACATAAAAATTATATATCTCATTACAAATAAAATATTAAGTAATTTTCATCACCAGATTCATCAAAAACATAAAAAAGCACACAAAAAAGACGTAGAATGCTTGTAATTGACACAAAGAGAAACATTTAAAGAACACATCAAACCCCCATGTGGCGCACCTTTTCTTACCGCCTTAGCCCTTTGAGGCCCACTTACAATAAAACCCCAGGAGGCGCCGCACAGACTCGTTTTATGACCACCTCGCCTCGTGGCGCGCCCCTCACCTGTTTTTGAACCTATGATTACTAATTATCACCAAAATAATTACCTGATCACTTGGGATTATCATTAATCATCCTTTAACTTTCACAAATAAATCAAAACGACCCTCGATCAAGATTAACTTCAACATTCTCCGCCTTAATCTTGACGTAGCACCTATGAGATGTTGGATTCCATGTAACACGCACATTTCTTTCACCTCTACCCATGGACTGCTTACCTTGCCCCCTTTCTTTAGATCCACACATCGGCTACAAAGACCATTTTTAGCCAGTCCACTCGAGCTGGAAAGCTCTATCTTGTTCATAATCATCACGATAACAATCATGATCGTCATATCTCCTTTTCTTCTCGGATATCTTGAATCACACAAAATCTTGACCATTTTCTTGCTGTTACACTTCTCAACTCTCACAAGTCGCTTTCTTTGATCATACATATATTCTTGATTCCCTATCGTATCACTAAATCATATTGATTCGTCCTCTTTTTCATTCAACCTGGCTAGTCACACACTTGGTTTTAAAATGTGCGCATAATGCGTGATGCGCTGATGAGATTGCATCAGCCGATGCGTTGCTATTACATGATGCAAGGATGATGCGCTCAAAATTGCATAAAGCGTTACCGATGCGTGCATTTTTGTGAAATCGACCACTATAGAGTACAGTCGTATATAATAAGTTGATGAAGTTGTTAAGTGAGTTTCTACATAGATTACTTATACTTATTGCGTAACCTACTTGTACACATAAGAGTTTAAGGCTTATATTGGTTATACTGAACTTCTTTGATGGTACAAAGCTATTTTATTTATTTGTATCTAAATTTTTAGTGTTTAGATTTAATAAGTTTAAATGTTATCTATATTTTATTTTTTAAATAACAAATGCTTCGCATACGTAATGCGCGTACATTGGCTTTTGTGATCAAAACACATCGGAGAGCATCACACATTTTAAAACCAAGGTCACACGAACTCGTTACCCCTTTTCAAGTGATCCACACAAAATCTTCATACCAAATTCACATAGAACCACATCTAACTCACGCTAAATCACACTGATTCACAAAGAATCTCCGATCACATAGATATTGGTTCGCCTAGAACTCCCTATCACTACTTTGGCTTCACCTAGAAATCCGATTAACTCTATGTCTTCACACAGCAGACTTGATGAATTCCACGGCTTTACGCAGAAATCTGATTAATTCTACAGCCTCACTTAGATTCGCAACTCGCCTGCCTGCTTATTCTTCTTTTTTTTTGCGCAACCACCTAAATGAGATAATCAACTTGATTATTTTTTCGCAAACCACTGCCTTTTTTTCTTTCCTTCGTTCAACACCTTTTCGTCCTTTTATTTTAGTTCCACCGTTTCCCGTGTCAAGATAGGACATAAGGTCTTGTTCTTGTATCACACAGAATACTATTTAATTCCTACTTCGCACCACACAGGTTCCTATTATCTCTTGGCTTCACAAAGAAAAACGGTTACTTCATACGATTTCACTTGGAACACCGATTAACTTTCAAGCTTTGAAATTTCATTTAAACCTTCACTATTTTAGAACTTTTGGTATTAATTAGATGATATTAATTGATCTATAATAGTTTTTGTTTATTTCATTTGAAGAACACTATTGTTCTAATACATAATATACATCTTTTTTCATTTAAGTGCGCTTTTTTTTCCTCATGCCCTATTGCCCTCACCTTTTGCGCGCCGTGAGCCTAGGCCCAGGCGAGGCATATGCGCCTTGAGTGCGCCTAGCGCCTTTACTATGGATCCTACACCTCTATATATACTAATACATATAACATGGAAATCAATCCAACTCTATCAATTCTCCAACTTTAACATTTCTAATCTAACTCAAATTCATACTAACTAACTAGGAGATGAACAATAAAGTAATTACTATAATTTCTCCAAAATAATTCCCTCATAAATCACTTAGAATTGTCATTAGCCATCCTTCAATTTGCACAATAAACGAAATCAACCCTCGATACGCAAGCGAGTTTGCGCCTTGAGTGGCCTTAGCTTTTAAACTTAACATAGCTTCGATAAAGCCACATATTTTAATTCTAGTAAATATTACAAATTATTAAGAAAAACTTGATTATAATAACTAAAATGAAAAACAAAAAAATGATGGATGGTAAACCTATCAAACCTTAGTTGCTATAGTTGATAAAATGCCATTAGTTTTGATTAAAAATATATGCCAATGAAGGGGCATCTTAACTTTTCTTGTATATGCACCAAAAAGAGAGGGCATAACTAGCTTGCGTTAGAATAACTTGAGCTAATATATATTCATTCCATTTAAAGCACAACATTTCTTTAACCTGTCTCGTCCATCTAATTGTAATAGGGTCCTGATTGTTAGAGCCCGTAAAATAAGAAAAGTAGAACGAAGGAAAACAAATCCTAACTTTGAGGACATCCCTTAGAGCATAATAATGGCTATGGCATTTGTGATCTGCAATCAAGTTCTTTGACAGTAGTATTGCTTGGAAATGTTCACCGGTATGTCTCTTCCAAAGAGTGAACCTAGTTATTTTCTTTTTCATGCCATTGTGACTTTCTTCCTTCCTTCCTTGTAAGAAAATAAAACTCAAAACGTGCCTCTCCTTTTTAATGTCCTCAGATTGTGATACTTCAGGTGTGGAGGTTGAAGCGATGCTGTTTTGTATTTCAACTGAATCTTTTTTGCCAGGTACATCTGTTAGGGTTGATCAAAAAGTCAAACCTTTTGGTCAAATGTCATATAATGGAACTAAGTCCCTGAAACAGTCCATGAAATTAAAAAAAAAAATGCACAAACCTCATTTTGAATAAGTGTAAGTAATTTTTACATGACAAAATGGGTGGTTTGACACTTGGGAAAACAGAAAATTAATTTCTGCAGGTCAAAAACAGGTTTGCAACAGTTTACTGCCTAGATATCTATAAAGAGTATACCGTACCGTCTAATTCAGAGCAAATTTATATTATTCAATGATGCCATTGCTTTTTGAAATATATCAAGAAATCTTATAAATAGACTATTGGTTTTGTTCACGGGTTACTTGTCAATGATGCCAAGCACATAAAACCCATTAGATAGAAAGTTTAGTTAATTTTTTGTATATTGATACTTGGCAATTACAACTAGGGGCGTTCACGGTTTGGTTTTAAACCGTCCAAACCGGTCACCACCGGTTTGGTTTCACGGTTGGTTTTTTTAGTTAACTTTTGGTCGATCGGTTTTCATATTTATAAACCGTAGTATACGGTTTTATCGAAAACCAACCGCATAAAACCGATCCGGACCGTGAAAATTTATAATATTAAACTTTTTTTGTATAATTCATACATATGAATATGTATAATTAGACAAAGCTAAAATGGTTTTAAGCTTCAAGTCTAATTAAATTAGAGTAAATCAAAAGTTGATTAAGCCATTTTCATATTCTACAAATGCCAGCACAACTTGTAGCATTTTAAAATATCTTGGATAACTATTATCATATTTTAAATCGTGTATATCATACTTTGAACCCTATACTGCTTATTTCTTTATTTGCAAATTTGATTAAGCTTGTCTGCTGCTTGTTTCTAGATGGTTGCGTTACTCTTTCTTCAAGCTTGCTTTGTGTTTGAGAAGTTATGAAATTAAAATACGGACATTTTTACTTGTATACATCGTTCCCTTCATTGCACATCTTGTATAAACGCATAACAAGCCCAAACGGTTTGGTTTGGTTTGGTTTAAGAGTTATACGGTTTGGTTTTGGTTTACGGTTTGACATAAAAACCGCGAAAACCGGACCGTGAACACCCTTAATTACAACTTAAAACCAAAATACAAATGTAAACAAAATGGTTGTGTTTAAACAAAAAAAAAAATTTGTTGTGCATTTTCCTCTTATCTTTCAACCTATTTAAACTTGCAAATTTCGGTGTGTGTAGTGTTATAAATTCAGCTTACCAGTAGATTTTGTCTCCATTGCAAACTTTATATAATCCACAAGCTTCTTAGTTACGTCTTGTATAGAAGAAAAGACTTGTTTTGCATTAGAAAGTGGATCTATAACTGTTGCTACAACAAATATAGGTTCGGAGAGGGTCTGAACGTTCCAGGGTCGTCAGGCTTCTGACCTCGTCTGCTGCTTAAAGGGTTAGACCAGCAGTATGAAAGAACTCGTCAGAAAGGGTTAAAGGGTTTCTGTTCACCAAACGCAAGTCGTGGTGTCCCTCTACGTTGTAAACGTAGATGGGAGATTCAAGAGTTTTGATATTTTAGTTGTTATGATTCTGATTTGGGATCAACCCAAAGTCAGAATGTTGTTATTATTGATTAACTTAAGAAAAGATAAAGAATAAGAGTATGATGTTGAAGAAAGAAACTCTTGATCCCAAGTTACAACTAGGGACGAACCACGTAAGCCTGAGGAAGGCTGAGACTTGCGAGTAAAAGAGTGTGATTCCACATGTAGTGGCTGTTGGGGCCAGCTTGGTTGTGGAATCAGCATGGTTTAAGAATGTACAGCAGCAGCTTGCATGCTTGAAGGTTTCAAGGCTTCGGCCTTCTGCTGCTGGAAGTATTATTAGAGAATAACTCTAGAGAGAGAGTTTAGAGAGATAGAGAGTTTAGAGAGAGAGAGAGTGTGTGAGAGAGGTCTTGTGGTAAGACCAATCTGAGTTGTTTGGCATGCTTTGCCCCTCTATTTATAGAGTGGGGATGGGTAAAACCCTAATGGGCCTCCTTGTTGGGCTTGGGCTTGACCCACTCTTACATTTAATGATTTTGGTTTCTTGGGCTATTGGGCTTGACCCAATTGAGTACCCTACAACATCAATAACATTTGCCGACTCCTCTTTGTCAAATATGTTTGTCCTGGGAATATTAAATTCTTGGTTAATTCTAAATATTATCACTGTAGCTTTTTACTTATCTGTGGCAGGCAGATGTTACTTACCAATCTGTTAGAAGAGCTTCGTTCCTCAATCTCATGAGGTTGGCCACACTTAGTCTTGGGACTATGTCATCCTGTATGTCAAGAAAATGTCAATTAATGGAGCTAGGACACAATATATCATCATCTACTGCAGCTATTGTGTTCAATTCAAACACACCTAAATCTACAATTTGTGAAATTATATTTTTCCATGAACAACAAAACAAGTATTCTAGTTTGACCCAATCAACGGCTCAACCCAAAAAAAAACCAGTTTGGTTTGATCTCCATTTGCTCATTTCTAGATGAACGACATAGTGGTGCTTCATTCATGTTTCAGGGTAGACCATTTTAGGGATGAGCTAATGGTACCGGGTAACGGTACCAAATCAATTTCGGTACCACTACGGTACCGGTATTTACTGATTTTTACGTTTAAATACGGTACGGTACCCACTTTTGAGTAATTTTGGTACCGGTATTTTAGATACCGATACCATGCTCATCCCTAGACCATATGCTTTCAACTCACTTTTCTTAATGACTTTTAATCTAATAGGGTCAGTAGAGAAGCCCTTACATAATAGAACTTAGGGGGCCTGTTCTCTTTTGGGCTTAATTTTTAAGACATTTTATACTAAAGGGCTAGAAGAGGTATCAACCTGCATACAAATTGTTGTAACATAATCAATGCAACAATCAGCAAGTTCTTTAGAAACACATGGTGGTGTTCCATATCCAACCGCTGTAACAATTTCAGGGTTAAAACCCAACTCTTCACTTGTCTTCTTGCGGATCATTATAGCTAGCATTGAAGCGATCGCACCACCAAGCGAATGACCCACCAGCCTTAATTTGAATCCCTGTAGAGAGAATAATATTAAAATATGACAATTTTTACCTCACAACTTAAACCTAAAGTGGGTCACTTTAGGTTACATGTAAACTTCGAGGGTCAATGAATAGAATTTAATTTAATAAAACTTGACTATGTTCAACCGACTAAAAGTCTCCCAAATTGTATTCAGATGCTTAAAAGTCCATTAAATTGCTATATTAAAAAGCTTAACTATTATAAATGATATTAAAATTAGTAATATAACTCTAAATAACTTTTAAGATTTTCATATATGTATTTTATTATTTAATAAAGGTGATATTACTTTTGAATATTATTTGCGAAAACACTAATTTTGAATGATCTCATGTTTTGAAACCGTAACTCATTTCTTGAGAATTGACAAAATATGCTTATACTCATTTCATGAGAACTAACAAAATAAGACTGAATATGGAAATATGTGGACTGTCACCAAATCATTCACAATACTAAACTTGAAACAAACCTATCATTAGGTTACCATGACCTTCAAGAAATAATAAGCTCGGCTTTCACAAATGCATATCTAAATTATCAAGGTACTATTTGGTTTATGAATGATATTATAATGTTTTACAAATAAACATTTCAATGTTAAAAGAGTCTTTGGAAGGGAGACCCTTTACTAGGGGTGCAAATGAGCCGAGCAGCTCGCGAGCTACTCGAGATCGGCTCGGTAAAAAGCTCGAAACGAGCCGAGCTTTATCGAGCTCGAGCCGAGCTTGAGCCTAAAATGAAGCTCGTTTACTTATCGAGCTCGAGCCTGACATATGAAGCTCGCCAGGCTCGTCGAGCCTTATCGAGCCTAATATAATATTAGGTTTATTAATATTTTATATTATTTACCCACATTTTAAGTAGTTTAATAAACGAGCCAAGCTTTTGACTTATCGAGCCTAAACGAGCCTATTATATATATTATTTAATTTAATATATTAACTAATAAACACTAAACGAGCCGAGCCCGAGCCGAGCTCGAGCTTGAGAAACTACTAACGAGCCGAGCTCGAGCTTTAAAAACAAAGCTCGAACCGAGCCGAGCTCGAGCTCTTATAAGTTAATCGAGCTCGAGCTCGAGCCTGGTCGAGCTCGGGCTCGGCTCGTTTGCACACCCTACCCTTTACCATATCCTTGACTCTTTATTCGACTCCCTCAGTTCATACACTGCCCTCGTGTGCAATGCAAGTGATTGTTAATGTATGACATTCTTTTAGGTAGGGGATAGCGGATGAATATTTGTATAAAACTAAAGGACAAAATACTTAATTTACTATATATATTTTTTACTCAATTAAAGTCAAGGAAGGGTAAAACAACTTTATACATGTCCTAGTGTTGTAAGAATCGCTAGGCGCTAATCGGCTAGCGATTAATTAGAGGCTAGGCGAAATTTTACAACCATGCTAGTTGGTTGACCCACACATAGGTTTTAAAAAGCGCGCCTTAAGCGCGAGGAGACTTGAGGCACGAATCCATACGTCTTATGTCACACAAGGCGCACGGTTAATGTGTGAATTGCAGGTTACGATACAATGGTAGGTGAAAGAGGGGTGCAAATGTCTGGTGGACAGAAACAAAGACTTGCTATTGCTAGAGCCATAGTCAAGAGTCCCAAGATACTACTACTAGACAAGGCTACAAGTGTACTAGATGTTGAGTCAGAATGAGTGGTTCAAGACGCGTTGGATAGGGCCATGGTTAACCGAACCACATTGGTGGTCGCGCATCAGTTGTCCACCATCAAGGGCGCTGATTGTTATTGTAGTCATCAAGAATGGAGTAATCGTTGAGAAAGGAAAGCATGAAAAGTTAATCAACATCAAGGACGGATTCTATGCATCATTATCGCGCTTCACATAAATTCTTTTAGTTAGCTACAATTTTGTTCATTTATTGTTTTATTTTCAAATAGCTGATTACGCAGCTCCGCGATTTAATTTGTTCTTTGATGTGTCCATGATTAAGTGATGACTTGGTTTCCCATCGCGCATTTTAGCCAAAGTGAGATCGGAATACCAAATTTGACATGAGACACTTAGATGGTCCATAATGGACATGTATGACTAAATGAAAGTTTCAACATACAGTATTCTCCTACTTTCTTTTCTAGACATAAATGAAAAGGGAAAAGTAAAAGAAATAATAAAAGACTAATCTGCACATAAAATGAAATTGATGAAATTAGCATTATGCCCTCTAATATTGACTACATTCACCTTGACAAAGTCTAGTTTGAAAAAATAAACACACATCATATATGAATTCAATTGCTATTAATATTCTTCACGAGTTTTCAAATTTTCTAGCAATTAAGCTCATGTGAAGTGCAACTAATGATGCATAGAATCTGTCCTTAATGCTGATTATATTTTTCATGTTTTCGTCTCTCAATGATTACTCCATTCCGTCCTTAATCCAGTGCACTTGTAGCGTCATCTAGTAGTAGTATCTTGGGAGTCTGGACTATGGCTCAAGCGATAGCTATTTTATGTTTTTGTCAACGTGACATTTGCACCCCTCTAGTTTGTAGAGGTTGCCAATTTGCCCTACCTTTTTTAACAGCTAAATTTTTTGTCACCAATGAGATTTGAACCCTCACCACTTATATGTACAAAGCCTTACATAAATATTCAAATTCAGTTTTAAGTAGTTAAAGAAAATATTTAATAAAATTACATGCTTGGTTGATTAAAGTTTACTTGGTTTTTATTAATAATAACAAACAGATTTGATTTGATT